>MU223672.1:376242-495336 GCA_018584345.1 Thuja plicata
ATCTTTACTGAATGCTCGGTAACTGCTGTAGACTGAGTGATGAGCTCGGTAAGCACTTCAAAACCGAATAAGTGTTTTCACTAAGTGCATTCACTGATGCCAAATGTATCATTATTCCAACAAGATTCACGAATTCATATGCAAAACACCATACCTCTTGCTGGAAACTTTTACATCGTGCATGCATCATTGTTGTATTTTGTGTATCCAAACATTGAGATCCACCATGCTATGCTGAATTTGTAGAATATGTCACATGTATCATGCATTTCTTGTGTCCTCATACATCATTGATGTACCCTTGTCTTAAGTATTCTGAATGCTCCATGGTTACTGTTGTTTCATTATATTTCCTCCTTCTGGATCAGTGCTCCTCCTTGGGACTGTGAGGATAATCTAAAACTCTATTTTGATAGAACCTTGGATAATCCTCATTGTTTTAATGTAGAGTACTAGGAGGGATCGACACTTGATCATGGGTATTTTTGCCCTGTCAACGTGGACTCTATCAAGAAGATTTGAGGGCTTCCTGAAAATGCCCACATTACAAAGCAATACCATCCATTATTTTTTTTGGAGAGTCTTCATCTTCATAAGTGTTCTTCCCCATGCACAATTGTTCCTCAAAGGTGGATTGTGATGGCTTCCCTTGAACAATGCATGTGCATGAGTGAGGGCATTTATGACATATAAACATAATGAAACAACTTCTTCTGTACCTTCACATGGAACAAACATATTAGAAAAACATGGTATCTTTCTTTCCTTTGAAGTATTGTGGTGGGTATGGTCTCCTTCTTTTGATATATGTCTGATTCCATAGATGCATGACTATAAGTGGATGTAGATAGCAGTTTATCATGCATTAATTAGATCCATTGGATCCAACCCCATTTCTTATTTTTCTTGCAGGTTTTGGATCTAATCAAGAGCACACTAGAGTCACACCTGGGTAAACACCTTTTCTTGTCTTTAGGCAATGTCTGGTAGCCTATTGTTTATGTTCATTTTCTTTAGTGTATGTGCGTAATTAGCCATAGATTTCTAGGAGTTGGCTATGCTCACAACCTATGTGAGCTTAGATACATGCTTTATTTCCCTTATGTACATACTTTTTATTTTATGTTCAAACTGAATAAGATCCAATGTATATATCATTTTATTTCCTGGATATCTTAGTTTGATCCTTTCCTTTCTGTACTTTTCATTTTCAAATTTTAGGAAATGAACACAAACTTAATTCAAATCACTAAAAATGTGAAAACTAGGTTAGTTAGCAACTCACCTAGTAATTTAGGCTAGCAACCTTAACCAATTAAATGAACACAAAATTGGGTAACAGGATCCATGGAAGCCTACTCATACTCATTATCTCCATGATCATCATCATTGTGATATGCGTCAGTTGGATTCTCCTTATTCCAAAAATTTCTAAATATTTGATCCTCTTCCACTTCATAAAGATCTCCAGAGATCTTTGACTTGTCGAGATTCTTCCTCATTTCCCAAAAATTGGAAATTTTGGTTTGAGTCCAATTACCATATTTGCATTGATCCACTAGGTCTGCTAGAATAGATTTTCTATATGGTTGAGTAGCTTTCTGGTAGAAATTGTAGGATATCCTTGGCTTCACTTTTCCTTTCTATTTGTGCAATTCCATAATTTTTTATGAAAAATATTGTATTGAAATATTATTTTCACCAGCGTATTTCTCCATTTCATTTTTGACCTCATCTCAGGACTCCATGTTTTTAAATTTTTCTATCAATGACATACTCTCATGTTGAAATTTACTTGCACAGTTCCCATTCTCTCAATGCTTTGTTTCAATTATGTTGAGTGGATCACACTTCCAGTGATTGTCAACATCAAATAAAAAATATATAAAAACACCTGTGCCACTTTGAATCCTCTTCTCTCAAATGTGAACCCTCCAAATGAGAAAGGTAAAGAAGGAAATATCATTTTCTTTTGCTAACCATTAAAGAGTACATTTGTGATCTTCATCTATTATACATATTCCAATACAAATACCCTCTTTTTCAGATGTATTGGAAGTTTGTAGGGTTCTACTGCTAAACTGTAAAACCTTAACATAGCATACTCGAATGGGCGGTTAGCAATTAGGCCTCACAACCCCCACTACAGAGAGGGAGTCATTGATCACTATTAGAAAGCTCCAATGGATATGAATCTTTCACATGGAGGAATTTTCAATTTTATCATAGGTGTTATTTGTCTAGTATGAGAAAGATATAGTTTACTCAATGATTGCCTTTTGGTTCTGAACTCCATATGGGGATGGAGTGTGTAGTCTTCCATGAAGTACCAGTCAGCCAATTGTATTTCACTTCCGAGTTGAATGCAATCTCTACAAGACACAAACAATCTAGACATTGGAGTGCCTACAATTTTATGATACATTGGTGGCAAAAATAACACTAAAAAATGATTGTAGTTCCTTTTGTTATCACTCATCCTTATCTCAGGTGTCCATTCATTTATTGGATTATGCACTTGACTTTGAACCTTATTTGTCTGAAATATTGCATGATGCTTTGCTAAAAGAAGATATCACAAGTAGGTTGTTAATCTAAATGTCTTCTGTGGACCTTTTTTAATCATTAGTAATTATTCTTTCATGCAATGAATAATGTGCTCAATAAAAATATATCTTATTGGTTCTGATTCACAATGAATATGAAAAATCATTTCAATAATGTTGGCACCCACTTCTTTGTTACTTTCCATTCCCAAACAAAATTCTAGCAAGGAAATACTATCCTGAACCCATTGCATAGAAATATCATAATCATAAGGAGGTTTATGATCTATATCTAGACTACAACTTCCTGTTATTCCTTTGATATACAAATTTTTCTATATTGCATATAATTTTTCATAATTCTCTGCCAGCTTTCCTAGGTCAATATGCATGTTTGAGTTTTTTGCTTCAAACCCTGGGTTCAACAGACTATAAAATTCACTCTAGGTTATTGACAAAATTTCCTCCTGAGTATTTTTATTGACAATTTCTTTTCTATTTTCATCATAATTTTTGGCATAGACCATGATAATTTCTAGACAAGGGAATACTTGAGCTAATGTCATGTGTGTCGACCCAGTAACCCATGGTGTTATTTTATTTGTCTATGCCTTTACCATGCTATTAAATGGATAATATTTTGCTTCCTTCATTATATCTTTCCACTTATTTTTAGATGCAAATCTAATTTCCATGATTCCCTTATTTCCATGGATAACATGATCATAAATATCATGAAATTCATTAGTGAAACCTGGTGTTTCAACCAGTTTGTGGAAGTCTATTATCTCTGTCTCCTATCTTTTCCTTTTACTTATAATCTTGGTATTTATTTTTACCATTGTGGTATTTACTAGTAGGAAAAATCAAATTAATATACATAGCTAAAATTTATAGGCGTGATTCAAAATTATACCCTAATTCTAGTTCTACAATCTAAATAGTAAACCACGAGATTTGAAAAATTAAAAAGGAAAGACGTAGGTGTTCAGGATTTTACCCAAAATTTCAATTTTTTTACACTGTGAGTGCGCAGAGAGCTAAGAGTCTGTGTTGCATTCCTCAATCCTGAACCTAGAAGTCATAACCCCTTTCTGAATCTCCAATACTAGTTAGAACTGAAAAACTTAGATTGAAAGCCTAAAGGGCAAAAATTATACAATCGTGAGTTGTTAGTCATGACTCATGTTAACTTTAATTGCTTCATTGTGAAGATTGATATCTGATGTCACTATGACACATGTCACTTAATCGTTTGACATTAAAACTTTTGTCAGAGACCCAAAATTGAGCTTATTAGTTATTATATTTATTAAATTTTTAGTTTTACTTTAATTAATCTTCGTCTATTAGCGAATTTATTAGATAGTAATTAATCATGAAATGTTCCTTATTTTTGAGATATTTGTGAAAAGAGGATAGAGTTCCTCAAATTATCCTAAAATAAACCCTGGTTTGTTGATCTGTGCACATCTAATGGTTGTTGGTAGTCATTTTCAAGTGTCGTGGGTCCCATTCACTTTTGGCTTATTAGTACTAGTAGTCACCTAATCACCTCACACGTTATCATCAATTGAAACTGACTGTGTGAGTGGACACATGTCATGATTCTGGAATAGGTTTTCAAAAATGAGGTTTCATTTCCCTTTCGGCCCAAAACACACCATACATCATTGATCTATGCTCATCCAAGGGTCGTCGGTAGTCATTGTCAGTGTCAAGAGTCGCGAATCCCATATACTTTTACCTTGTCATTAGACACATGTAATCATCGAATGGTATCAACTAGAGTGGACACATGTCATGATTCTAGAAGAGTTTTGGAAAAATTGGGTTTTATTTCCCCTTTGGCCTGAAATACACCATACATGTAACATCATAAATTTATTAAATTTAAATTAAATTAATTTTTCATTTACACTAAATTGTAAATTTCTAAAACAATGAACACTGAATAATTTATAATTATTCACTATCCTCTGTATCACATTTGAGAAAACTAATATTTACAATTTATTTTGTTAAAAGATTTAACTTTAATTTATGAAATAATAAAATATGATATTATGAGAAAGAATTGAATCAATTCGATAGGCTGAAATTACATTGTTTAATTTAACAGGTTGAAATTTCATTGTTATTACTCATAATTGTATAAATATTTAACAATTAATTATATATTGCATAATGTTTAACTTTAACATTAAGATTGAATTTAATTATCAATATTAATTTCATTATTTCTATTATAATAAAAAATACATATCGATATGACATATAATTTATCAATACATTACTATTAAAGCTTTTAGATTTCTTTTCAAAATTACAATTAAACAGAACTACACTAACAATCTAAAAATCTAAAATGAATGTCAATTGGTCAAAGTTGAAGAGAAAAAAATTCATTAATCATTTTAAACATTTACATTAGTATTAATCATTATGATAATTGCAGAACAATAAAACCCTAAACAAAAGCCAAATTTTTAACATTCATCAAGAGTAAACTGGAAGTCGAAAATGAATGTCAATTGGTCGAAGTCAAAGAGAAAAAAATTCTTTAATTTTTTCAAAAAATTACATCACCAATATACTATATAGTCGCACCCCTCCAAAATGAGGTGAATATGTAGTATCCCAAAAAATAGTTACAAAATTTGTTGTCACAAGGATAGTGGCACTGGTTGGTTGATTGTATAACAATAAACAAAAAATACAGCGAACTACATAAACCCTCTATTTTAAGAACACTAAGGGTATCCTTTCCAACCCCATCTGAGAAGAATCATTTGGAGAAGATAATCTTTGATAATTCTTTGAGGCAACCGTATTCTATCTATGCCACATCATCAAGGAGAAACAACTTCCATAGGAAGTCCCTCCCCAGTCGTGCCCACTTCCGATGTCACGTCAGCTATCTTTCATCAATGTTCAGTAAGAAGGGTTGCCTTTCCACATTGTTTCCTTATTGGAGAAGCTTTTCTATTTCATCAACCAAGGGGATCGCCAACCCAGGTTGTGCAAATACAACGACTAGGACATCGTCCACCACAAATTATTCAATGAAAACCTTCCACATGAGCATAATAATTTTTACCTTCTCTCCTCAGAGGTTGAGAAGAGACACCAGGAAGAGGGACATAATATTCGTGCTGATGAGGTATCTCTTCTCATTGTGAAGGAACTCATAGTTGAGAACCATCAATACAACATGGTGTATGAAATAGCCCACTTCCTTGCAAAATAAAGGGAAAAATTTGTCTGGTATCATTCCCAAAAAGGGCTTATGCTCATTATGGATGTGGTTCTCAACCTAATTGGTGTGTCCATCTCTACTTGTAGAGCCTAGATACCCTCAACTAAAAACCTAAACCTTCAAACTACACGAAGAAAAACAAAATTCTATAGATCTAAAAACTTAAAACCAGAGGTAGAGAGGCAAAAGAAAATTGAAATTGATGAAGAAGGAAGAAAGAACATCTATAAATAGCCCTTTTCCTATTAATGCATATCATTAGGTAAATTCTTTCCATTACTGCACAAGTGTGGTAAAATACTAATATAGTGACTATATTATAGTTTGTACTAGTATAAATTTGGAAACCGTGCGTGATAGTGGATCATAGTTAAAGAATGTCACTATCACTCTCAGTGAAAAGACATTCATTTCTTTCAAGTTACCATGGCACACTTACCACGTGTCTCCATTCCAAAGACTTCCTATAGAAATTTGTTTCTTTCAAGAAATTGGGCTTGAGATAAAACTCCAGTCGTTGATCTATGATCAATTAGGTCTCGTTTAATACATTTATACTATGGTTATAAAAAAAAATATTTAAGGTACATGTCAATAATATCCATACCCTATGTAGTGACGACAGACAACTTGGCAACCAAAAAGGTGATATTAACTCGACGGGATGTTTTAATAATTACATGTCTAATGAATTGTCATTTGGCATTGGCCCCAGGGCCCACATGACATGTGCGACTCTTGAAATTCGCCAACAAAATATATATTTTTCTCATAACCAACAAAAAATTAGCCAATAAAATAAAACAATTTTCCCTGGGCGAATAAAATTTGCCAATACAATTAATTTTTCTAAACCAAATAATTCGCCAAACATATTACAAATTATTTTTTGGCAAACCAAAAAATTTGCCTCAATAAATATATTATTTTTTCCCCAAAAAATATTTCATTCACCACGATTTTATGAAATTTTAATACTCTATGAAAATAATCGCGAATAAAAATTAATTTGTTTCCTACTTTGAAAACAAATTGACAGTATTGCGACTTTACATTAAAAACACTAATTTTTCATCTATTAATTAATGGTTTTTTAATCGTTAATTAATCATCTATTTTCTTCTAATTCATTCCCCAAATCATCTAATCAAATTCCCAAAATTAATTAAATAATTAATTTTATTTAATTAATTAACCTTAATTGATTAATTACCATTAATTAATTAATTAAATTCAATTTCCTATAGTTTAAATTCAAATATTTAAACTCACTAATTAAATTCTTCCAATTAAAATAATTTCAATTAAATTAATTTAATTTCATCAAATAAAGCAATTCTAAATAAAAAAGAATTCAATTATCTCACATGTTGAAAACATTAATTAAATATTCATTTATCTTCAAAGAGATAACTCCAATCAGATCACATGGGTTACTCTACCCATCTCTCCAGTCCACATGGGTAACTTCTGATGACATGTAACTAATTAAATATTTCACAATGTTAAGTTGAAGATAATGCAAGACATTAAATCAGTTAATGGTTTGTATTGTCATTGATGTCAACTTGATATCATCTGTACGGTCATGTATAAAATGCCAAAGACTTCAGAGAATCAATGGAACAAAGGTTATGCTTTCAACAATGCATAAAAGTAAAGTATTCACTAAGTGACAGACAACACCGACAGAGTGCACACCGTCGGTAAAGGAAAAGAAGAAAAGTCACAATGATACCCGATGATCAGAAGACAGTGTTGCCCGACGAAGCAAAACCACAGGATGCCCGATGAGCTGAAAAGAAGAGTTTCCCGATGGATGGATATCCCAAAGCTAACTAGAGTCACACCAATGGAATTGGCAGTTGTAACTGACGACTAACTGAAAAGTTGACAGATGGAACAGAGAGTTCAGAAAATGATTAAATATCTAGCTGGCAAGAGCTAAAGATAGACTTAACTCATTGTTTTCTTTGTTTTATTCGACCACAGTTAAGTGATTGATTTAAAAAAGATTTGTACAGTTGGCCTAAAGATAACTACGAGATAAATCAGGATTTATGCTTTAAATCAGATTGGCTGAATTGTTTTTCATGCCAAGAATCAAGAATCAAGAATCAAGAATCAATGAATATTATGTCTATATAAGAGACAAGTTTAATTCATTTTTGTATCACATTCACAGAAAGGGGATTAAGGGGAGTGAATAGAAAGAGGATGTTAAGAAGAAACTGATGGAGAACAACTTCATGCAATACTGATCAATCAAGCTAAAGAAGAGCTAAGGAATTTTGCAGACACCGATGAACAGTGAACACAACATCATAGAGTATAAAGTATGAAGCACAAAAGAATTGAATTGATATATTGATCATAGAAGTAATGTACTTAAATAGACTTGAAAATCTGCAATTCAAGTTGCATTAGAAATAGGTCATTTTGTTTTAGTTTAACCATTGAAGCATCAAGTATCTTAACAGATTAGGACTTAACAGTCTTATATATATTGAGGTACATGCCAAGGAGTGCCAAAAAGGTTGATTCATGAAAGTAGCATTGGATATGCCCGATGTCTATTGACGGTCTAAGAGATAGGCTGATTCAAGGATGGAAGCATTAGATGCCCGATACTAAGTGACAACCTATATGTGTAAAATCTTCTAACAAGGTCACACTTAACAGTGTGTTTGTAACCTTCAATAGGGTTGGCTCTTAATAGGGATCACTTCAGAAGAGTGAAAATTTGGGGTACTGGTCCCAGAGGTTATTTCCCTTAATAGGGTTTCCACATTAAAAATCCATGTGTTATGTGTGTATGGTTTATTACTTTACTATTTTACATTTCACATATGCATTTATGGATTTATTGGTGTACTCTGCATATTTACTGTATTTCAGTAAATAGTTATACTGCTTATCAGTAATCAAGGAGAATAAGGAAAGACAAGGAAAACCGATAGATAGTTAATCATTATAATTATTTCATGGCATGCATCTTGTAGGGATTTAATAATTTGAGGTTTATTTGATTGGTGGTTAGATTAAGGATAAAAATTTGAGGCCACTGATTCAACCCCCCCCCCTCTCAGTTACTACTAAAAATTGGTATCAGAGTTTGTGTGCTTAGAAGGAAGGTTTCAAGACATAAGTCAAGGATCACAAGATGAACAGACGAGTTGTGACCAAGTTCAACAAAGATAATTTTTCTTCATGGCAGTGCAGAATAAGACTCCACTTATCAGGGATTGGTAATGATGTTACTCAATTCCTTGAAATTGAATATGTGTTTCCCACAGGAGCACCAACAGTTGAACAAATGAGAGAGAAGCATGAACATAATGGCAAAATGATAGAGCTTTCTTCCCCACTCTCTGATGTTGAATTTTAAGATGTCAAAGAATGCAAAACTGCAAAGTAGATGTGGGACAAATTAAAGCTTGTACATGGTGGTGACAAAAACATTTTGAGAGCCAAGGAAAAAATCCTTATAGGAAAGTTTGACGATCTCAAAATGAAAGAAGGAGAAAACATCACTTAGTACAGCACAAGAATTAAACAGGTAGTCAATGCTATCCGAGGAGTTGGAGGTGTACTAGAAGAAGATACAATGGTAAGTAAAATTCTAAGAACCTTACTACCTACTTATGCTATTAGAGTATCTTCCATTAAAGAAATGAGAGCAGTAGCAAATGGAAATGTTACTCTGGATAGTTTAATTGGAAGACTGATTTCGTTTGAGATGAATAACTTCAATAATAGTGTCTTACCAAACATAGAGTCTGCATTTAAAACTTCTATGAGAATAAGTAAATCAAGTCACAAAAACACTATGAGAAAAGATAGTGATAGTGAAAGTGAAGGAGATGATCTTGATGAAATTGAAGAACTTATGGCCAGAAGAATGTAGAGAGGCAAAGGTAAATACAAAGGTAAATTACCACTTGTTTGTTTTAATTGCAAATAGATTGGACATTTTTCTACAATATGTACTAATAGAAGAAAGGATGAAAAAAGTAATGATAGACCTTTTGAGAAGAAGTTTGATAGAGGTGATTACAGAAGCTACCGACAATCAAAAAGAAGAGATACCTAAGACTATAAGGACAAAGGAAAGAAGGTCAACTACCTATAAAAATGCAAGGATGATGATACTGATACCGAATCTAGTGAAGACATCGAGATGGTGTTTGTGGCTGTAAAGGATGATTCAGATGATGATGAAGAAAGGTATGTAGAAACAACTCTAATATCCAAAATTAGAAAAAAATGATATTTGGATCATAGATAGTGGCTGCACTCATCATATGACTGGTGATAAGAAAAATTTTGAGACTTTTGAATACTACAAGGGTGGATCAATAAGAATGGGAAATGACACACCTTGTCTAGTTGAAGGTAGAGGAACAATAATGTTGAATAACCAGATAAAATGTGAAACTTCTTATTGGGTAAATGGATTGAATTATAATCTATTGAGTGTTTCTTAGTTGAATAATTAAGGTCAGAAAGTAGCATTTAAAACCAAAAAGGCAAAGATTTCAACAAATCTGAAAATATGATTGGTACCACTGAGTAGACAAAAGGTAACTTATTCTATCTGAATGATACTGACTCCACTTGTTTGATTGCTACAAATGAATACATATAGTTGTGGCAAAAAATAACGTGTCATGTGAATTTTGACAAAATGATAAGAATTAGCAAAAAGAGAAATGTCAGAGGCTTACAGACAATGATCAAGCCCGACAACTTCATGTGTAAAAACTGTCAAAAAGGTAAAATGACAAAGTCTAGTTTGAAAAGAAAAGCCCATACATATGATGCAATTCTAGAATTAGTCCATACTGATTTATGTGGACCCATGAGGAAAAAAAGGTATTATGGAGATAGATACTTTATTCTCTTTGTTGATGATTACTCTAGAATGATGACAATTATGTTTCTAAAAGATAAATCAGAAGCATTTAAGATGTTTAAATGGTATAAGGATTTGGTAGAAAAACAAAGTGGTAAGGATCTAAAATGTTTGAGATTAGATAGAGGAGGTGAGTTTATATCAGATGAATTCACTAACTTTTGTAATGAGCATGGTATAAAAAGATAGGTTTCTGCACCAAGAACACCACAACAAAATGGAATTGCTGAGAGAAGGAACAGATCAATAGTTGATTGTGCTAGAACATTGATGATAGAAAAAGGCATCACCCAAATATTCTGGAGGGAATCTATCAGTACTGTTGTCTACACATTGAATAGAGTACAACTGAAGAAAGACACAAAGAAGACACCTTATGAGCTATGGTATGGATACACACCCAATGTGAGTTATTTCAAATTTTTTGGCAGTCAATGTTATATCTTAAAAGATGATAGAAATGGAAAAATTGACTCCAAGAGTGATGAAGGAATTTTTCTAGGGTATTCTACCAAGAGAAAGGCTTACAAATGTCTAAACAAAGCCTCTAACAAAATTATTGAAAGTGCAAATGTAAAGATAGATGAATTTGCAGAGAAGAATGAACAAGAAAGCACTAAAGAACCAGAGGACTACAATAAGTTCACTTACAATGAAGAACCTGAAACTCTACCCTGCCAACAATGGAGAGCCCCTAAGCTACAAATCATTACTCCCGAGCATCAGGCTACAAATACTGATGGTTAGGATAATGATCAAGATAATGTGCAAGGTGATGAAGAACAAAATGAAGATCAAAATAATGATCAAGTTGATAGACAAAGGACTATACCTATACTTGTAAGATATGTAAGAAGGAACCATCTAGAGGTCTAGATCGTAGGAGATAAGAAAGCTGGTACAAGAACAAGAAGTAAGTCTTTAAAGTCAAATTGTTTAATTTGTGAGTTTGAGCCAAAATCTCTCAATGCTGCGCTAGATAATGAGGAATGGATAAGTTCTATGAATGATGAGATTGAGCAGATTGATAAGAACAAAACATGGTCACTTGTGCCAAGAACAGATGACAATAATGTCATCGGTACAAAATGGATATTCAGAAATAAGCTGAATGAGAATGGAGAAGTCACAAGGAACAAAGAAAGACTAGTATGCAAAGGGTATGTACAAGAGGAAGGTATAGAATATGGAGAGACCTTTGCCCCTATTTCTAGGCTAGAAGGAGTAAGAATATTACGTACTTATGTTGCATTCAAAGGATTCAAAGTATACCAAATGAATGTCAAGTCAACATTCCTAAATGGAATACTTGAAGAAGAAGTATACATTGAAAAACCAGAAGGGTTTGTTGATCCAAACAAGGACATGGTATATAGACTTCAAAAAGCCTTGTATGGATTGAAACAAGCTCCAAGAGCCTAGTATAAATGACTTCATTCCTATCTAATAAGTATTGGATTTGTAAGGACTAGTGAAAACAGTAATCTTTATTTAAAAGAAGATACTGATGCTAACACCCTGATTGCTGAAATATTTGTTGATGAAATCATATTTGGAGGCAATGATATGCTATGAAATCATTTTCTAGAGAGATGAGCAAAGAATTTGAGATGTCTATGTTTGGTGAGATCAAGTTCTTTCTTTGTCTCCAGATCATGCAACAAGGAGAAGGTATTTTCATTACACATTCCAAGTAGATCAAAGAGGTCCTGAAAATATTCAAGATGAAAGAATCCAAACCAGTTGGAACACCGATGGCTATTGGATGTAAGTTGACAAAGGAGGACAAGAAAACAGAGGTAAATTAGACTTTGTATAGATCAATGATTGGAAAACTCATGTATATTGTACACACTAGACCAAACATTGCACATTCAGTAGGAATTGTTGCTAGATTCTCTGCTAACCCTAGGGAATCACATATGACTGCTGTGAAATGAATCCTAAGATATCTGAAGAATACTAAGGAATTTGGGTTATGGTATAGAAAAGAAGGCAAATTTGAACTAAAGGTGTTTATCGATATTGATTGGGCTAGAAATCTTGATGACCTGAAGAGCACAACTGGAGGAGTATTCCTTATGGGTGACAGACTTGTCACATGGATTAGCAAGAAGCAAGGATGCATCTCACAGTCTACTGTAGAAGAAGAATATGTTGTTGCTACTGAAAATTGCTCAAATATTGCATGGATCAAACAGTTGCTGGAAGGTATGCATATGAAGATCTTAGAACTAGTGACTATCTATTGTGATAACACCAGTGCAATAAACATTTCCAATAATCTAGTCATGCATGCAAAAACTAAACACATTGCCATCAAGTATCATTACTTAAGAGAACAAGTTCAAGAAAAAGAGGTGATACTTGAGCATGTGTAATCAAAAGAACAATTGGTTGATATCTTCACCAAGCCACTGCCCAAGGATACATTTGAGTACCTGAGAAAGAGACTAGGGGTAAAACCCTTGTCTACTAGTTAGTAAAAGACTGAAGGTTGCATCATCCTACTTATTATCAGAATATCATTCATGTTGATGCAAAGCAAAGAGAAGAACTTCAAAGCTACATCTATATATAGACAGGTATATATCAGAACTAAGCACCAGAGTATATTGTTTTATTGCTGATGGATAAGGGAAATTCAAGGAATATATTATGGATACGAGGAAAATGATTGTTTGACATGAATGTCAGATACTTGTAACAAATATTTTTTTGGCATTGTTGTCATAGGGAGAGAAAGTATCCATATTATCATAGCCTTCAGAAAAAGGAAGATAGATTATCCATTATCAGATTACTCCAATAGGGAGAGATCATATCCATAGGGAAAGAGTTTGTATGAAGGAGTTAATACAAAGGAAGAGCTGTTGACAAGAGAGAAAGACATCAAATGTGAAGAACAGTCAAAAGAGAGAATTTGACACAAGAAGAAGATTCAACACATCAGCAAAAATAGAAAGCTACAAGAATCAAATCTAAGATAAAACAAAGCTTACTGGAGTTCAGACATTTATCGGTTATCAAAAAAAGATTGGTAGTTTGATGAATCTCAATAAATTGTATTTCATATTGTATTAGAAATAGTATAGTGTGATAATATAAGTTTGTTGCCATCAATGCCAAAGGGAGAGATTGATGACATGTAACTGATTAAATGTTTGACAATGTTAAGTTGAAGATAATGCAAGGTATTAAATCAGTTAATGGTTTGTATTGTCATTGATGTCAAATTGATATCATCTGTATGGTCATGTATAAAGTGCCAAAGAATTTAGAGAATCAATGGAACAAAGGTTATACTTTCAGCAATGCATAAAAGTCAAGTATTCACTAAGTGATAGACAACACCGACGGAGTGCACATCATCTATAAAGGCAAAGAAGAAAAGTCACAGTGATACCCAATGAGAAAAAGATAGTGTTGCCCGAAGAAGCAAAACCACACAATGCTCGATGAGATAAAAATTAGAATTGCCCAACGGACAGAGATCCCGAGGTTTATTCAACCAGAGTTAAGTGATTGATTTAAAGAAGATTTGTATAGTTGGCATAAAGATAGCTACGAGATAAATCAAGAGTTATGCTTTAAATCAGATTGGCTAGATTTTTTTTCATGCCAAGAATCAAGAATCAATGAATATTATGTCTATGTAAGAGAAAATTTTAATTCATTTTCGTATCACATTCACAGAAAGGGGATTAAGGGGAGTGAATAGAAAGAGGATGCTAAGAAGAAACTAATGGAGAACAACTTCGTACAGTACTGATCAATCAAGCTGAAGAAGAGCTAAGGAATTCTACAGACACCGATGAACAGTGAACACAACATCATAGAGTAGAAAGTATGGAGCAAAAGAATTGAATTGATATATTGATTAGAGAGGTAATGTACTTAAATAGATCTGAAAATCTACAATTCAAGTTGCATTAGAAACAGGTCATTTTGTTTCAGTTTAACCATTGAAACATCAAGTCTCTTAACAGAGCAGGACTTAATAGTCTTATATATATTGAGGTACATCCCAAGGAGTGCCAAAAAGGTTGATTCATGAAAGTAGCATTGGATATGCCCGATGCCTATTGATAGTCTAAGAGAGAGGCTAATTTAAGGATGGCAGCATTAGATGCCCGATACTAAGTGACAACCTATATGTGTAAAATCCTCTAACAAGGTCACACCTAATAGTGTGTTTGTAACCTTTAACATGGTTGGCTCTTAACAGGGCTCACTTCAGAAGAGTGAAAATTTGGGGTACCGGTCCCAGTGGTTTTTTCCCTTAATAGGGTTTCCATGTTAAAAATCCACGTGTTATGTGTGTATGGGTTATTACTTTACTATTTTACATTTCACATATGCATTTCTGGATTTATCGGTATACTCTGCATATTTACTATATTTCGGTAAATAGTTATACTACTTATCAGTAATCAAGGAGAATAAGGAAAAACAAGGAAAATTGATAGATAGTTAATCATTATAAGTATTTCATGGCATGCATCTTGTAGGGACTTAATAATTTGAGGTTTATTTGATTGGTGGTTAGATTAAGGATAAAAATTTGAGGCCACTGATTCACCCCCCCTCTCAGTTATTACTAACAAACTCCACCCACCTCTTCAGTTCTGAAAGGCAACTCACAATTAGTTCTTCAGTCAACCAAACTCTATCTCCTCTTTACCAATTAAAGAGGTGGAGTTTACTGATGGCTTCTCTAGTTCCTTTTAATCTCAATTTTTCATCTCCCTATCTCTAAGATTGATCTCAATCGTTCATATCATCCTCAATTCCTATATAATAAACCCTTTATAACCATTTGAAGGATCTAGGATTTCAAGCTCTTGGGCACCATTACTATGTCAGTTTGGTTCTAGAATTCAAGTCATCTTGTGATCACACACCCATTTCAATCAAAAAATTCTCGACGCTTCTCAAGTCATAGATGCTGCCCACACCAATATTGAGCATCAAAGACAACATTTTGAAAGGATTAGAGAGAGATAATAGAAGCTTCAAGCAATTTGGGGTTTGCATTCATTTGTTTTCCTTTCATTGCTTGTAGATTTTATTGATTACATTTCAAAGTTATTCATTTTAGTAGTTTTCGTGTACTTGATTTGTATCATTGTAAAACCTTTGCTACTAACCCTCACCTTTGGAAAGCTTGGGAACCATGAATCACGATGAAGAGAGGCATACATTTTGACGAACTTGACATGAAACTAACAGCCCAAATATCTCTTGTATACGATAAACAATTGATCAGCCATGGTTGTATGGTCACAGACTTAAAAAATTGTATTTTTTTTTATATTTGTGTTATTTCACAAGTGCTGGTATTCTACCACACTTGACAAAATTGTGTTGCAATCGAGTGGTTTAATACCGCAATTGATTGTAGGTTTCCGCATTTCTTTTCTGTCATCTTCTGGGTCTCTGTCCTTTCTACATTTTACCGCAATTGACTGACCGGTACCACAATCAGAAAAATTGTACTGTAATTGACTGATTTAGACTATAATTGACCGATCCAAACCACAATTGATTGTGCATTACTGCAATTGAAAGTGTTTTTCTGAAATTGCTACTTTTGGGCCGCAGTCGCTTGTTATTTACCGCAATTGCTTGTGCATTGCCACAATTGCCTACAAAATTTCTCATCAAGGCCAAATTCTTTATCTTGCTATCTAAAAATATGACACTTTCTTTATTTTTCTATAGGATGATGAGTTCCCAAGAATAGGAAGGATAAGTTGTTGGTGAATATCATTCATTATTTCAAAGTTACACATACTCTCACTTTGCAAAAATCCTTTTGATACTAACTTGTTTAAACAAAGAAAATTAAAAGGAATTCACTTGTCAATTTGGGTTTAAAAAGAACAGTGTTTGTCAAAAATCTCACATCTCACATTTCAGATTTGGGATTGAAATTGATGTGGGGACTAAAATTGAACAAGGAAAAAAACTCTCTCAATTTGGTGCATTAAAATTGAACAAGCAATCAAAACCTACTTTTTGGGCTTAAAATTGAACACTTATGCTTGTATGGTGGTGTAGCTTAGTTCACATTTCAAACTTTTGGGAGCTTAATAAATTTACCTTGTGTCTTAAGTTTTGGGTGCACTTGCACAATCTATTAGATCAGACACCTTTATACTTTTTAGAAAGGCATGTCTGGGGAACGCGGTTCTTCCTTAGAGAACGACCTTAAACTGGTAATCCTTTTGATTAGTACATAAACAAGGAGCAAACCAAAGTTCTATTTTATCTAGCCAAGCTTGGGTGAGGTGTGTTGATGATAGTCTGGATCAGGTGAATATCCCTAAGGAGCCAACGTGGTCAACTAGACTCTTAAGTGAGTCACACATGTACAAAACAATTGGATAGATGCCACAGACCCTTACTACAACCTTGTTAATAAGAGGCCAACACAATTTACCTCCAAACAAGTACCTTATTATAGTGCAAGGGGTTGCAAAATTTCCCACCAAGATTCACAACATTTGTGTTGCATGGTATTTGTGTAGTGAAAGAGATCTTCACTCCATGGAAACAATACCTAGAAATGGAGAAAACACGGGCACCTACGTCGTGGAACTTCATGTCCTAGTAGTGTGAGCTAATAGACATTCAAGCACTAGGCCTATAACATTGTATTCTAAAGCCATTGACCTAGATTAATCTGACTATTCATTTTTGAGATCTTGTGATAACCTTGCAACTTGAAAAATTTGTAGAACATACACATTGTCAGTCTTCAATCTTCAAAACACAGTGTCTATTGTGCTTGTTTCTTTGACCAGTTTTTGAAAATGCAAAACAAAACATCAAAACTATCAAAACGATTCAAACATGTTAAAGTCTAGGGTTGTCAACATCAACTATCTTGCAAATTAGAAGCCTTGTTCTAGAATATCAAAATTCTCAGACAGTGATACTTATCCTCTAGTCTTTTGAGATTATTCTCCTTTCACCACGATTGCCCAGATTTTTCCACAATTGGAAAAAGTCTACCGTAGTTAACTTGTTTATTGCCACAATCATCCTTTTTATTACTGCAATCAGTGATAAACTACCGCAATTGACCATTTACTTTACCGCAATCGATGGAGATGTACCATAATTGACCAGAGATACATTATTCCTATTTTGACCTAAAAACCTTGAAAGAACTCTTCATTTGGTGTCTAAAACTAGTGTCTATCCCAGGAAAATGCGAAGAACATTGTGTGAATCTCTAAACATTAAAGATCATCCCTTCTCTGAAAAGCACAATTATTGTCAAAAATATTGTTAGTTCAAAAGATCAGACTCGAAATACCTTGATCTCATCATATCAAACATCATCATCTTTATCAAAGTGACTTTGTCCAAGGCAAAGGTTGACAAATCTTATCTTTTTACATCATCACCACTTTGAGATCAAGATATATCAAAATCTGTCCTTAGAACTACCCTTGTCCAAAACATAACTCGGACTTCCTTAGAAAGGATATTCTTCTTTATTTTCTTTATATCACTTGTTTTAGTTACAAAATCTGGACCACACTATGTCTCAAACACCTCATGGAGGGCCTTACACAAGGTCAAAGGCTAGAATGCAACCTCATATATCAACAGATTCCCTGCTTGGGAAATAGAGAGAGAAGATGACCCTTTTATAAACACCAGTTCTACTTTGTTCATTGAAAAACCCCGTGGGGTAGCTCTTTTCCAAAATTTCACAGAAGAGGAACTAGAGGATATAGAGAAAGATGCTTATTCCACACAAGTGGTTGACGCTATTGTAGAGAGGAATCCTGAATGCTTCTTAGCTATGCTGATAAAGAAGGGAGTCAAACTCTCTACTGAATTTAGTGTATTGACCATATGGCCTGAAAACCCTCTCGCAGGTCAAAACACTACTCAGTCTCCTCAGATACTACCTGTTGTCTCTCAAATCTTCCCACCATTGGTAATACTTGCATTGACACAAATGATACCCAGTCAAACCAATGGCATGAACCAGGCCAGCACATCTTCCACTCAAAGCATGATAGGCTTGCAACTGACCTATGGTCACTAGTATGCTCCCACCTTCGGTCACATGGTCGGGGAAATCCAGGACTCATGTTATGCCTTCTATCCCACCAAACACCAACTATTCTAAAACCATGCCACTGCTGCAGTCAATTCACACTAGTCTTGTGATCAACACCTTATGCCCATAGGGATCCATCTCTATAGGTACGAATTATAGTCAATGCCCACCCAAGCCTACACCATTGCCCATTCCAACATCAATTCAACCTCTGCATCAACAACCCCAGGTTTAGTTGCCTCAATTTCAACCTCCACAACAACAACCACAGCTTCAGTTGCCTCAAATCCAACCTCCATAACAACAACCCCAGCTTTAGTTTCCACAAATCCAACCCCAGCAACAACAACCCCAGCTTCAGTTGCCTCAAATCCAACCCCAGCAATAGAAACCCTAGCTTTAGTTGCCTCAAAATCAACCCCCGCAATAGCAACCCCAGCTTCAGTTGCCTCAATTCCAACCTCACCAACAACAACCCCAGCTTCAACCCCAACCTCAATAGTAGAAATATCAACCCCAACAGTATCAACCCTAGTTTTAACCACAACAACATTCCCAATCCCAACAAAAAATGCATCAAAACCCACCATGGGCTACTCATGTGCCCCAATTTCAAAATCACTCAGTGCGAAATCAATATCAAGTCCCCAGGATGAAATCCTATGTTCCTACTCAAGGGACACAGAGGCTCAGCCTCATACCCACTACAACACAAAGGAACATCATTACACATCAACCTCAATATCAAACAGACATGTTAATGCAAAAAATGCAAACCTTTCAAACCCAAATGGTGGATATGCAAAACTAGGGGCAAACTAAATCCTACACCATAGAGGATTTATGCCCATACCCCTTTGATCATTCTCTCCACATGTCTCCATTCCCAAATCACTTCTCAGTACCAAAATTTGACAAATATAGGGGCAATACCAACCCTATTGAACATATCTGAGATTTTTTTTCTAGTTGCGTGGAAGTCGCCCATGATGAAACATATTTAATGAAACTATTCCCACAAATCTTAGCCAGACCAGCAATGGAGTGGTTAAGACATTTACCTCATGGAATTTAGTCTTCGGGTGAACTAGCTGAAAATTTCATAGCTCACTTCCATCATAACATCAAGCTTAAGGTCACCATCAAGGACCTTCATGATATAAAATAGAAGGATGGAGAATCTTTTGTGAAGTTCCTATAGAGATGGAGGAATACAAAAAAACCCATAATGTATGATGTGCCTGAACAAGACCTAATAGTCATGTTTGTTGACAATCTAATTCTAGACATGTGATTCACAACAGAATTGCAGTTAGCTCCAAATTTCACACAACTCATCGAATGAGGAGCTCCTCATGAACAGAACTTAGTCAAATGAGGGATCCTTGCAGATCCAACACAAATGAATATAAAAAAATGCAACGGACAAAGATAAGTGGTGGAACAAAAACAAAAATGTAACCAACGATGGTGTTACTGATGTGAAGACAATCAACTATATACAACCCAAGGTGTCACTGCAAGGTGTACCTATGGCCAACCAACAACCCACATGGCCCACTCAACAAGCATACACTCAAAACCAACCTCCCCTTGTTCAAGCAGCCGCTATGTCAAATAGTCAACAATAGACTCAACGCAAACCATGATTTCAATTCCAACAATGAGATTTCACACCATTAGGAGAGCCGATAGAATCAACTTTATACAAGTTGATACAATCAAACACTATCAATCTCCCAAAAATTAAGGAATTTGAACAAGATGCAAACAAACCAAAGTGGTATAATGACAAATACTTCTTCGAGTTTCATTGAGTGAAAGGGCACAAAATGCCTAACTATTTCCTATTGAAACATGCTATCCAAGATCTGATTGACACAGGGGCCATCGATGTGACAAATAACCAAGTGAAAGGTACAACTAATCACACTATCTTCAATGATACCTTTCATTATCACAACAAGGGAAAATCCTTCGAGTCTAGTGGATAGACAAAACAAGTCAACTATACATATGCCAATAGTGATAATGTTATCAATTACCTCAATCCTTCCGATAGCCATGTGGCTACGATCACTATCAAAGACCAAGGTAACAAATGTGTTGTAACAATGCATCACACCAAAGTTGTCTTGCAAGGAGTACCATCCTCATCTACTATATCTCCTAATCCTAATGCAAACTCAGATCCACAGCCAAGCATAGTAGATCAACTAAAGTGCACACCTTCCCAGATCTCCATGTTTGACGTATTGCACATATCTCCACAGCATAAACTGGCACTTGACCAATCCCTTCAGAATGCATCTATCCCAAGGGACATAACACCTGAGAGCTTCCAAATGATGGTTAACCATATAGCTGCTAACAAACATGCCACATTCATAGATTGTGATGTGCCACCGCATAAACCCCTGCATAATGATCCTTTTCACTTACTAGTCCAGGTCCACAAAAACGCTATTCATAGGGTCCTTGTTGATGGTGGAGATGGGTTAAACATCTATACTCTAAAGTTAATAAAGAAAATAGGCTATTCAAAATCAAGCATTGATGTCACAAGCAGGTTAAATATCAAAGCTTATGATGAAGAGGAAAGGTCCTCTAAAGGTATTATCATTCTACCTGTTTGTATTGGTCTAGTGGTCAAGAACACCCCCTTCCATATCCTAGATCTTGAGTTGGAATACAAAACATTACTAGGGAGACCATGGATACATGAAATGCAAGTTGTACCCTCAACATACCATCAATGCATCAAGTTCCCATGACAGGGACAATAAATAATCATAGAGGGAGATCCCCAACCTTTCCAATATTGTAACATGGTCCAAATCAGCACAGAAAACCAAGTACCTTTAAACCGAGATGCAAGTATCCCCTGCTCTTTAGATTCAATTCCAAAGGATGTCACATGGAAAGGTTGCAAGATATCCATTATCGACAAGGGTTGTGGTGAGTATAGATATGAAGAGGCTTTCACCATCACACACATGCCTTAGAGCCTGATAACTTATGGCATGCCACAACCTGTTATTATAATTTGAAACTAAGTAGCCTATTCTATTCAGATGTCCACCCACAACCTTTGTCAGATGGGGAGAGATAGAAAAAGAAAAGCCATTTGAACAAGATATCAGTACATGGTTATACCAAGACCCACAAGAGACAATCTGATAAACCCTACCCATATCAAAATATGGTAATGGTTATACAATGTTACAAAGATTTGGGTATGATGGTACAACTGGCCTGGGGGCAAGACAACAAGGCATAATGGAATTGTCTCTCCTACCAACCCAGTGAAACATGAGAGGGTTAGGCTATGGGAAACAAAGAGTTGGTCCTATAATCCAAGACATCCAAGTTGATCAGGAACAAATAGCATAGATGCATTGGGGGGAACATCACAGAACATGTCTTGATAAGAAACATACTAGCACAATTGTTTCCCTTTGAAGAGGGAACCAGGCAAACCCGAATAGACCTCCACATAGAAATCGAGAATAATGAAGGAATTGAGACATTTGACGAGTGTTCTATCAAGATTCACTCCCACGAGTATGAGTGGAGATCCCTTCATGACTCTGAATCATCGATCCTAGATTATTTCCCCTTGTCAGACACTATCATAAACCTGGAAGACTTATTTAACCAACTATCCATTTCTGAACAACCCTGCATAGATAAACATGTCATTTATCATTCCTCAGGTGGTGCATCCACATCATAGTCCAATTTTGTAGGAACCATATCTGTAGTCCCTTTCAATCAACTAGAGTCAAACAACCACAAAAGTATCTGTCTTGTACACCCAGAGCTAATAGAGTGGGATCAACAAGGACCACCTAATTTAGATGTATTTGAGAATGATGAGGCTATTGCTAATTTCATGGGACTTAGGGAAGGCATGCCATCAAGAGACCACAAGTTAGGCTTCTCCATTGACCTCAACAAAGTGTCATATTTTGGGGAGGCAGCTCCTATTTCCAGTCCACAAAGGAAAAAAGAACAAAAAATTGATAAAAAGCTAAAACAAGATGTATCTTCTAGCGAAAAACCTCACTGAGGCGCTAGAACATGGAAAGAAGGACCTCCTCCCCTTGACAGAGGAGAAATTGACATCACTAGTAGAAGAAACAAAAGGGATCAATTTGGGAGATGACAAGAACCCAAAGAACATATACTTGGAAAAATACTCACCCCAGAGGAGAGAGAATAGTTCATTAGTTTCTTAAAGGAAAGGATGATCAACTTCACATGGTCATACTTAGATATGCCAGGATTATATCTAGAACTCATGCTACATCATCTCATGTTTCTACCTAATGCCAAACCTATCAAGCAAATTCTAAGGAAGATGCATCCCCATGTTGCATTGCTAGTCAAGGTAGAATTGAAAAAACTCTGAGATGCCAAGTTCATAAGACCAATCCCATACGTAGACTAGATATCTAACTTGGTACCAGTTACAAAGCATAGTGGTCAGATATAGATTTGCACAAACTTCAGAGATCTCAACATAGCTTGTCCCAAGGATAATTTTCCTTTACCTAACATAGACATGATAGTGGATCTAACTGCTGGAAATCAAATGCTATCACTCATGGATGGATTTTTAGGGTATAATCAGATAAGGATTGCACTAGAAGACCAACATAAAACAAATTTCACATGTCCTTGGGGTACTTACTATTGGAACATCTGGCCGTTTGGTCTCAAATATTCTAGCATGACATATCAAAGGGCTATGACAACTATATTTCATGATCTCATCCACAAAATAATGGAAGACTATGTGGATGACATACTAGCCAAGTCAATGCTTCGCAAGGATCATCTATAAGTATTGGGACCAATCTTTGACAGAATGCAGGAATACAAAGTCAGTTTAAACCCAAAGAATTGTGCAATCAGTGTCATAGCAGGAAAGCTACTAGGGTTCATAGTATCACATAGAGGCATCAAAGTAGACCTAGAGAAAGTCAAAGAAATATTGGACATGCCTCCACCATCAAACCTGAGGCAGCTAAGAGGGTTACAAGGAAGGATCCAATCAATCAAGCACTTCATAGCTCAGCTAGCAGACAAGTGCCACCCATTCCAACATCTACTGCACAAAGACATCAAATTCATATGGATCGAGCAATGTGAACAAGTGTTCCAAATATTCAAGGAATACCTCCTCAAGTCTCCTATATTGGTGCCACCAGTCCAAGGTAGACCATTGCTTTTGTATATCTCAGCAAGGGAATCAACATTTGGTGTACTCTTGGCACAACATGATGATGCAGGTAAAGAAAGGGCTATCTACTATATAAGAAGAACATTGGTAGGATATGAGCTCAACTATAGGCCAATTGAAAAGTCATGCCTTGCAATTCTCTTCACTTGCCAGAAGCTGATACATTATATGTTGAGTCACCAAACAAAGTTGATCGCACATATTGATCCTTTAAAGTACCTCCTAAGCAAAGCAGCGCTCACAGGATGACTGGCAAAGTGGGTAATGATCCTAAGTGAGTTTGACATTGAGTACATAGACAAAAAGACCATCAAAGGGCAAGTGATCATAGAAGAACTAGCAGAGGCACCCATTCAGGACAATCGGCCTATTATTTCTGACTTTCCTAATGAATCTATTATGACACTACAACCAGCAATCAAGGTATGACAACTATACTTTGATGGATCATGCATGAACTATGGTGTAGGGGCAGGAATAGTGCTTTTCACTCCAGATAATGATACAATTCCAAAATCTTTTAGACTCAACTTCCCCTGCACAAACAACATAGAAAAATATGAAGCACTGGCCATCGGTTTAAAGATAGCAATTCAATGAAGAATAAAGAATCTTAAAGTCTTTAGAGATTCATAGTTGGTCATTAGTCAATTCAACAATGATTATATGACCAAAGATGAGAAGCTATTACCATACAGAGCACAGATGGAAACATTACGTACCAAGTTCCATTACATCTTCTTCGAGCAAGTCTCACGAGAATAGAACAAAGTTGCAAACACAATGGCTACCATAACATCATTGATTGATATGCCAGGTAATGAAACAAGATTCTAGTTTCTAGAAGAGAAACTCTTGGTGCCATCACATCAAGCATCCATCATAGAATCAACATGCATCCTTTTTGGTCCTGAAAACCCATGGTACCAAGATGTATACAACTACCTCCAAAATAATGTCTTACCTCCCAACTTGTCTAGAAACCAAAAAGAGTCCCTCATCCACCAAGCCTCTAGGTATACCATCCTCTCAACTACTTTATATAGATGAAGTCTAGATGGAATGCTACTGTGATGTCTCACTTCCACAGAATCCCAGAGAGCTCTGTACGAGGTACATGAAGGAATTTGTGGAACCCGCAGAGGTGGAAATAGCTTAGCTAAGAAGATCATCTATATGGGATACTATTGGCCCATAATAGAGATAGATGCACAAAAACATGTACAAAGGTGTAGATAGTGTCAGATTCATGGAGACCTCATCCATGCACCAACCCAAGAACTAAATCCTATCACATCATCATTGCCATTTTCTATGGGGATTTGACCTAGTGGGAAAAATTATGCCTTCTTTAGAAAATAGACACAAGTACATCATAGCAGCAACATAGTACTTCACTAAGTGGGTGGAAGCAATTCCCCTCACTTACATTACCAGAAAATAGATATCCATGTTCATACTTAACCACATCATCTGTCGATACGAGATTCCTCAAACCATCTTAATAGATCATGGTACACCTTTCCAAAACAAAGATGTCTAAG
Organism: Thuja plicata; assembly: GCA_018584345.1. Classification (NCBI taxonomy): domain Eukaryota; kingdom Viridiplantae; phylum Streptophyta; class Pinopsida; order Cupressales; family Cupressaceae; genus Thuja; species Thuja plicata. The sequence goes on from MU223672.1 coordinate 401,841, forward strand.
AGCTATGTGAATAGTTCCATATCAAACAAGGGTTCTCTTCCTTTTACTATCCTCAAGGGAAAGGCCAATCTGAAGCTACAAACAAAACAATTTTGAAGATCTTAAAGAAAATAGTGAACAAATTAGGATGAGACTGGCACTTATAGCTTAGTCCCGCATTATGGGCATACAGAACTAGTGTGAGAACACCTACAAGAGACACTCCTTTCTCCCTAGTCTATATATCAGAGGTGGTGCTACCCCTCAAAGAAGAACCTGATTACAGATGAAGACTACAGAGTGGCAAGGCTAGATGAACTGGAGTTACTAGATGAAAGAAGACAACATTCCTTTAACCACTTACAAGGCTATCAGAATCACCTTAGAAGGGACTATAATAAGAAGGTGGGGTCATGAACATTTGAGGTAGGAGACCTTATCCTCATGGAAAAACAAAAGAACCAAGTAGAGCAAGTCAAACCTAGAAAGTTTGAGCCTAACTGGATATGACCATTTGTCATTATAAGCTCAACTCAGTGTGGGGCATTCATACTGGCAACACTAGAAGGAGATCAGATCCCTGGATACATCAACAACATGCACCTCAAGAGGTTCTACCCTTGAGGTCTCTATGGTTAAGGCACCTATCTACATATCCAGAAAATACCAAAAAAATCAAAAAATACAAAATGTTACCTTGGTGAAAATGTGGCAATCAGGCCCCTTGGTAACAATGAAAAAATCAAAAAAGAAATAGTAAAGAGAAAAAAAATCACTCTCTTAGTGAAAACCTAGCAAATAGGCATTATTGAGTAGGTACCTTGGTGAAAACCTGGCAAACAGGTGCCAAGTGTTCAAATCTAGCTTCACCATCAATGAACTACAAAAGCTTGAGCACACTTCAAATGCGAGACTGACTACCCAAGCTATATCCAGAAGCACACTCCCCTCTGAGCACCAAGCACTTACCCATGGTTAATACTGGTCCACCAGACTAGGGGATGATTCTAAATGTCCTGAAAAAACCAAAAAATTGGAAAACACATAAAAAATCCTAGAAAGATCAAAAAATGTTCTGAGGAAATCAATCTTCATAAAAAACAATCAAAAAATTTAAAAATCCCAAGCAATAAATCCAACTTGGTTATCAAGAGAGAAAAGGGAAATCATGCCCAGTCAATCAATGTCACAATCATGAGCTTTTTAAATCAGCATTGGGCTCATTTGACACAGCTTTATCAATCTAGCAAATCAATCACCAAGCGACTGGTGACGAAGCCAATCTATCAAATGTCACAATCATGAGCTTTGCAAACTAGCATGGGGCCCATAGGACACAGCTTGATCAGCTACCAACATGATCACAATCAATCAATCGCATCCTATCAATCGTCTTACATAGTGATGGATACGCTCAAACCAGACAGGTCAGTCTTATATGAGTAATCTATTACTGAAACTAGACACACTCAAGCAATAAAGCCAATCAAGCCTATCCAAAGAGTTGAGCCAATCAAGAGAATCCAACTGCATCAAGGAACCATCTAAAAAAATGTTGACTAGGTCAGTCAGTCAGTCAGATGTTAGTCTATATTTCATGGTTATGTTCTTATGCTACTCCAGGATCCACCATGTGAGGAGAGTAACTATGATAGATCATGAATTATTTTCTTTGATTTTTTTCTATTGAATGTTCACTTTGATTTCAGGGCCATGAGGATTTAGGATAAATGCGGTAGGTGTTGTCACTTATTTGGCAGCCATGCAATTCCAAGATCTGAGCTTAACTAGGAAAGAATTGGACATTCCTTCTCTTTTATTTGCTTGTTTGGTTTATAAAATCAAGAGCTCACAGTACTATTTAGATGGACTCTGAATGCATTGGAGTTCTATCTTGGTTTCTATGGTCTTTTATTTTATGTTACAATCAAGAGCTTGTGATGCTACCCAGATGGACTCTAGGGGCGTAGGAGTTCTATCTTGTTTGCTTTGGCTTTTCCTTTCAGAATCAAGAGCTCACAGTGTTATCCAGATGGACTCTGGGTGCATAGGAGTTCTATCTTGGTTTCCTTGTTTCATTTTATTTAAAGGACAAAGCAGTATCTAGATGGTCAATATCTGGGTTCTTTTGGCTCTCTTTCTTTTCAAACAGGGAACATAGCTGAACCGAGATGGTCAATATTTGGGTGCACTAGGTTCTCTTTCTATTCAATATCTCTACTCCTTCCGCTTATCAAGAGTTCATGGTGGTATATAGGTGGTATGTGATCTGGATACATTGGAATCTCTTTAGAATTTCAAAAAATACAAAAAAAAAGATGCAATGATGACAAATATTGGAAACAGGGGTAGCGACTTGGGCCACTCATCCTTTTTATCAATTCCTATCTATCAAAAAAGAAAAAAAAATCCTTTCTATCATTCCATATCTATTATATCAATCTCAGAGAACATCTATCCAAACTAACTTCTTTCTAAATTAACACATGCATTACTTAGATATTTTGTACATAATAGATCGCATTCATTCCATTTAGGTAGACCAAAAAAACAAAAAAAACAACATAGTAGTTGCATATATGGTAAATCATAAATCATATGCATCTCATATCCACCATCCTACATAAACATGTTAGTATCATAGGAAAAGTAAATCATCCATCTACGAGTTTGCATCATAGAAATCATATTGCATATACATCTCATCATCTAAAAACCACATCATATAGAATCATACATATAGCAAGTAAACCAATGCATATCAAATCAATAGCTACATCTCATATAAATCAAAATATCTAAGTACAATGAATAGTCACAAGTCTAAACAAAGGAAGGAAGTCAACATATATCAATAAATATCACTGTGTCAGGATACAATAATGGATAAAACTCAGAGTAAATTAGATGAACATCTCTACAAAAATGGTACATGATACATGATATGTGAAGCATCAAGATCAAAATGTGCTACCCCCACCCTTGCCAGGAGGTGGACGAGGGGGTGGCATATCATAAGCTGGTCTCTGTGATGAACCAAGAGCTCCAACACCACTGCTCTATGATCTTTGTGATCTCTGTGCCCTACTAGATCTCTGAGAGGCTATATAACTGGGCACTCTCTACTCGGCAGGAATTGCACCCTCATAGTGGAGCCTCCAATACTCGATCTCTCTTTGCGCATCACACCCAAATCTATAGTATCGGTCCAAAACATCTTGGTGAGAGGCATCCTATACACTGTCAATAAAGGAATGAACCTCAACTTGAGCCTATCACTCTCTAGCCTCAGCCGCTATAACCCTAGCCTCCAACATTGTAGCACGGGCATTAGCAGAAGCAAGTCTGGCCTATAGATCCTGTACCTGCTAGGTGAGCCACTCCAACTCTAAGTGATCCACCTCCATACCTCCCATGGTGACATACATATCCCCCTCCTTGGCCCTATCTCCCATCCCCCTCACCACCCATGAGTCGTCCTCACTCTCTAAACTCTCCCCGGTACTATTTCCAGTACTACCACTACCAGTCAAGCAACTCATCCCTCCACTCTGCTTCTCTAAGACCTACCCATCTATATCTCCTATCTCTACATCTACATCCTCTCTCACCACCCTATCCTCCTCTCTTAGAGCCAAAATAACACCTATCTGTTGATGCACTCTCTGTACTAACTGAGGTGCCTCCTCCTCCATCGCCTCCTTATCCTCAAAAATGGTACTCAACCCAACTCTCTAAGTACTGGAATGACTGCCACTATGCCCACCTCTAGTCCTCACTCCACCACCTGCACCCCTAGGACTAGGATCATCTCCCCCATCATCTCCCCTCCTCCTACCACCATCTCTCCCATCGTCTTGTCCACCATCTCAGCCTCCAAACCTCCTTCTGTCATGGCCACCATCCCTCCCTCCATCTCGACCACCCCTCCCTCATCATACCCGATGGCACCTCCTCATGATCATCCCATAATAGGACAAGAGACATTTGTAAGTTCAACTGGTCGAGGCTATGCCCAATGAGCATCAAACTGGGGAGTAGTGCCTACAAAGAGATTAGATTCACATATCAGTACCACATCAAATAAAGAACAAACATCACATAGAGCAGATAGATTATAAGAGAAATTAAAACTGATCAAAAGATGTGATGAAAACAAAATGAACCTACATCTACAGTGGTTGATCACCATGTCCACACAACAGGCAGTAAACTTGCAAACTCAATACGGGCAGCATCAAGTGATACAACACCACACCAAACGACAGAGTCCCTCGACCTATGAGAAAAATAAGCAAAAGAATCAGACACCTCCTATCGCTCACCAAATTGATGCAACACCCTATTGGTGTTGTGAAAATCAATCATGTGAATATGGTCAGTCGCACGACTAATCAAATATCTCCACTACCGGAAGAAGGGAAGATGGATGTCCTCTCCATCCCAAACAGGGAAATCTCTATATGACCTCCATATGAAATAGGGCATCATATCTAGCTACTGACACCAATACAAAAAATGACCCATGTGGGTCTAAACAATGGCTCCATCATACATATACACATATGGCCTGTCTACAGGAAAAGCACATGTACCAACAGGATGGCAGACAACTATGTGCTCCCACGCCCATATCTGGAGGAGCGTAGCACCACAGCCAAGTGACTTACCATTAAGGTAAGCCACATAGAACATGTGGAAGTGCATATGAGCCAACATGCATGGTCTCCATGCATAAACAGTATAATCCTAGACCATACTATGGAAAACAATACCAAAGCTGACAGAAATTCCACGCTGCCAACGATCAAGGCATAAGATGCCACAAATCAAATTGCCTAGTAGAGTGGACAGCCTATCGAGGCCCAAACCAAATATGGACCATTGAATATCATAAGCACTGGATAACCCAAGTTGATCTCAGGGAAATCTAGAGAGCTCCATCAAGGAAACAATACCAGGACGGGTGGCATACTCCACAAGTGCACCCTAGATCAGAAGCTAGAGGATGTGGTACACATCCTCCAATGTAATAGTACACTCTCTAGTAGGTAACTAAAAAGTGCATGTCTCATAATTCCAATGCTTTATGAGAACAAAGATCAGACCCCTATTTGTCACGATCTATGGCATGTAACATATCCAATATAATCTGAAGTCCCTAAGAACTGTCCTCTCATCCTCAAAGAGCTAGAACCTGTAAACAAGACCCGCCGGCCTCAACTCCCGACAGCACAGAATCCGCCCGATGAACTGCACACAGAAATAAATCAGAAAAATATTAGTCTCAGTCATACAAGAAAGTGCCAGAAACTAGAATATGCAAAAATTAGACAAGGAAACTAGGTAGACGGTTATAAAAAAGTGATTGAAGTAATAAACACTTCATTTACGGTTCACTTATGCGATTGTGAAACATAATTGTCAATTGCAGCAGGTAAAACTCAATTGTGGTAGGAAAATAATAATAGTATGGTACACTTATCAAATGTGGCACTTGACCAGAAATAACAACATTCAAACTGCAATTGTGAAAAAACCGCAGATGATTGTGGCACAACATGCAAAATTTCAAAAAACAACAATTTTTCAAAGCAAGAAAAACAAGCATTAATGACACACAAAGTGATAAAACTCATTGGACATCCTGCGCCAACTGGTCTCTGATACATCCAGACTCAGTCGGATATGTGTGTAACTCCCGGTAAACCCACCATCGCATGAAAATAGGAGGAAAAGAAAAGAAAACTAAAGACAAACTCACCAATAAATCAAGAGCTCCAAGAAGGCAATGTGACAAATGAATGGCTCTCTTGGCTACTTATAGGGAATTCCAGAAACCCTAATTTCTCTAGGAGGTTTGATTTTTCTTCCCAATCCCTGAAAACTTTGATAGGCAATATCAGAGGTAATATAAGGCATTTTTCAAATCAGTCAGCTACCTAGATTCAGAAATTGCAGTTTCAACAAATTAATGCTCATGTCGCAACTTTTCACTCAAATTTGTTGAGGGGGCATAAATACACCTACTATCATTGGGGAAAGTTGGGGTAAGATCAAAATCAAAGAATCTTTGACACACTGCAACAAGTCACATCGCATCAAAGAGGGGCAAATGTAGACACCTGAAAATAGACAGGCTTGCGACTTTACCTTAAAAACACTAATTTTTCATCTATTAATTAATGGTTTTTTAATCATTAATTAATCATCTATTTTCCTCTAAATTAATTCCCCAAGTCATCTAATCAAATTCCCAAAATTAATTAAATAATTAATTTTATTTAATTAATGAACCTTAATTGATTAATTACCATTAATTAATTAATTCAATTCAATTTCCTATAGTTTAAATTCAAATATTTAAACTTACTAATTAAATTAATTTCAATTAAATTAATTTAATTTCATCAAATAAAGAAATTCTAAATCAAAAAGAATTCAATTATCTCACATGTTGATAACATTAATTAAATAAATGAATTAAAAATTCATTTATCTTCAAAGAGATAACTCCAATCAGATCACATGGGTTACTCCACCCATCTCTCCAGTCCACATGGGTAACTCCACCCACCTCTTCAGTTCTAAAAGGTAACTCACAATTAGCTCTTCAGTCAACCAAACTCTATCTCCTCTTTACCAATTGAAGAGGTGGAGTTTACTGATGGCTTCTCCAGTTCCTTTTAATCTCAACCGTTCATCTCCCTATCTCTAGGATTGATCTCAACTATTCATATCATCCTCAATTCCTATATAATAAACCCTTCATAACCATTTGAATGATCCATGATTTCAAGCTCTCATGTGCCATTACTATGTCAATTTGGTTCTAGCATTCAAGCCATCTTCCGATCACACACCCGTTTAAATTAGCAAATTCTCGACGCTTCTCAAGTCATAGACGCTGCCCACACGAATACTGAGCATCAAAGATAACATTTCGGAAGGAGTAGAGAGATAATAGAAGCTACAAGCACTTTGGGGTTTGCATTCATTTGTTTTCCTTTCATTGCTTGTACATTTTATTGGTTACGTTTCAAAGTTATTCATTTTAGTAGTTTTTGTGTACTTGATTGCTATCATTGTAAAACCTTTGCTACTAACCCTCGCTTGTTGAAAGCTTGGAAACCATGAATCATGAAGAAGAGAGGCATACATATATCAAGGTACAAAGGGATAAAAATGTCACAAGTGGGAATATTGAATTTGGATTGGGTTATGGAGGAAATTTTTTGTTATAAGGATTAAAAACTTTGGGGAAGGATATTAATGGTGGCTTCAGTGATGATGGTGGTATTGGTCATGTGTGAAATTGAAGGATGTGGACTGCTATGGGAAATGGATGGAGGTGGTAAATTATGGTATGTAGGTATAGTTGAATGTTTGGAAATACTTGAAACATTCATAGGAGGAGGTATGATAGGATTAGGACTACTTCCTAGACTAACATGTGTAGGATTGACATTTTGAATAGATGTAGTCATGATAGATGGAGTATATGTAGGAACATTGGGAAAATATATTTGAAAAGGAATATAATTCTTAGCATGGTTTTTAGGATTAGAAAGATTAAGATATTGAGCACAAATTTTTATAGTCTTGAGATTTTAATTAATAAGATGGGATGTTTGAAATAATAAATCAATATCATTTTCATCATTGTGAATTAATTTTGCAATTCATCTACTAAGGGGATTGCCTCACTAGTAGAATGCTCTTGACCTAACCATTGCTCAAGCTAATGAAAATTATGGGAATTTATTTCTCTTGGGTAGGAGACACTCTTAAGGATTTGTCCTCATCATGAGAAGAATGGAAAGATGGATTCTCAAAAATAGTAGGTATATCATTAATAGGCATAGTGGTATCATCTATATTCTTATGGAAGACGTTAGAGGATTTAGGATCAACACCTTTAAAGGAACCCATAAGTCTACAATTTATTCTCATCGGTATGTTATATGTAGGGCTCAAGGGGATGAAACTCATGCACAAATAAATGAAAGAAAGATATGTCTAAATAATGTAAACTAGTATCAAATTGATCATTTAAATATTTTATGTAGTAAATGTAAATCAGATCTGGAGTAGAAAGATAGAGATTAATATGGTTTATTCAAGGATAGAGGGAACTCAAAGAGACCTGTCCAATCCTTGAAACACAAGTCACACAACGGAAACAACAAGTAACAACATAGAGATATGCAAGATCAGTCTTCTTTATTATCAAAAAATCATATACAAAGGTTCTACAACATTCAGTCATAAATGCTTGATTACATTCAAAATTCCTTACAATATCCTTAGGTTGTCCATCTTCTATTCCCTAATTAAACCTCTTAGGAATCAATGCATAATACATTGTTCACTATTCAATCCATCCTAGAATTCCTTTCCTTCAACAAAAAAAAACTCTAACACGGGTACAAATTTCATTCTTAGGAGTCTCAATCAAAGGAAACAATACTTGTTTCACCCCATTAGCAACAATAGTATACCAATTCTTTCTTCATCATGCAAATAATGTTTATCATATTGTCACAGTCTACTCAACAAGATATGACACAGATCCATAGGCATAATATCACAAAGAAATTCATCATGATAAGATCTTATCTTCAATTTAACTAGACATTGTTCAACTACCAGTATCTTGTGATAATCCTTTATCCTTTCTTTCTGATAAGGCTTCAGATGCTTTAATATATGCAATTTCATATTTTCAACCAACTCCTTGGAAGCTAGATTATCTGAACTACCACTGTAAATTACCACTTTGCAAAATTTTCCTTCAATGTTACACATTATCTTGAACAAACTTATCCTCAGCAATAGATATTGATTTGTCTCTTCAAGATATAAGACTTGCCTAGCCATTAAGGCTTCACCATCCTCTAGTTCATTCAAATTTTTAGTAGTTTCCTTTTCCACATTAGCATATCTACTCGTATTCTTTGTCTTTTTCTCAAAACTACCTTGAGTACACTCAAAGGCTTGGTGTCCTTCTCCACCTTAATTGAAACATGTTCCTCTAAACACTCTTTTGTCATCCCTTATATAGATACTTGATCCACTTCCTCTCTGAAAGTTTTTGTCATCTCTTCAGTATGAATTTTCCTCCCTGAATTTAGTCTTTCCTTTGTTCTGTCTGAATAAGATCTTCCACTACTTGAGTTTCTTCCTCCCTGAAATATTCCACCTCTTTCTCTTTGACTTTTCTCATCCCTTTTGTTAAAATTATCCTTAGATTTTAGGGCATATTGATAAGCTTCATCTATAATTTTTAATTTCACCAAACAAATCTCATCTTGAATAGATGTCCTCAAATCATTAAGGTACCTCACAAACTATTCAACATCATCATTATAATGACCAGATGTGATATCCAACTTATAAAATTCCTCAGCATATTAATTCACACTAAGATCCTTTTGCTTTAGATTATATAAATTTATAAACAAACTTACTTGGTAATTAACATGTAAAAAGTTAGCTTTTAATTTATTCACCATCCTATCCCATGATCTGATTTTATCCTTACCTCCTCTTTTTCTATCAGTCTACAAATGTTCCCAGCATACAGATGCACGTCCTCCAAACTTTGTGCACGCATACTTCACCTGCTTGTCCTCATCTTTTCCTTCATAATCAAAGTATTTCTCCTTCTCTGTAATCCAATCAAGTAATTCATCTAAATCTAATTTACCATCATAATTAGGTGGATTGAAATTGGTTCTTGCATTCACTCTAGTTAGGAATTTTATAAACATATCATCTCCTTGCTCAAGTTTAGGATATGGTTTCTCTTCACCCCCTTCAACTGCTTCTTCATTTATTTCTTCTTCTTCATCACTCACATCCTCAATATGTCGATCCCTTCTCTGGGTTGTCTCCATAGCTTCTAATCTGGCTGCAATTTGTCTCAACATCTACATGTTAATACAGGTATGATTACTGAGAGGGGAGGGGTGAATTAGTAATCCACACAAAATTCACCAATTCAACTTGTTTAAACTTCATTCACTACAACATGTAACTAACATAAGAAAAATTCAATGCATACATCCATAAGTAATCAATCACACAATGTAAACACAATTATTATCTTGTGGAAACCCAACTAGGAAAAAACCACAGTGTGAGATGATACCCACAAAATTTGTACTCTTTTGGAATATGCCCTGTGAGGAGCTTACCCTGTTAAAGGTTTATAAAATGTTGTTAGGTGTTACATGGTTAAAGGATCTTCCTAAGACCTATTAGGATATTTACCCTTTTAGGAGTAGCCGTGTTAGAGGAATTTAAACACAAGATAATGTGTCACCTTTTTAGAGGATTTAAAATACAAGATCTATTAGGATCCACCCTGTTAGGGGATTTTACTATTACAATGATCAGAAAGAAACAAATTAAAACGATCTGTTAAAATTGCACTACCTCTTCATGATCAGATCATTTTAAGCTCTAAGATACATCACCATACTATATTCTCTTCCTCGTCTCTGATAGAAGTACTCCAAGTTGTGCTTGCACAAACACTATCTAGGACTCTACTTGTCCTAGTCTTCTCAAGATCCTAAAATCACTTCTAGGACTTCCCAAGTCTTTTCTCCACTAGCCTAATACTTCACTAACTCAACGCAATGATTTGGTCTCCTTGTGCTTCACCTTGAGGGGAAATTATCAACAAATGTATTTCAACTCTTCTACTCTTCCTTGGACCACTACAAGTGCATTTTCATCCTTTCAAATCCACAAGTGTTTTCAAGGACACTTCTCATTTTTAACAAGTTCCTAGACTCCACATTATCCCATTTGTGACAAAGTATCACAATTGTTCCAAACGATCTCCCAATTCACCTTCAAATTTGGCTTTTAGGCCTATTCCTACTAGCCCTATCAAATAGGTTTTTCCTAATTCTTGCAAAATAACCTCAAAAAACCCCAAAAATAAAGTGGGGATCCTGATACCCTTTTCCAAGACTCAAAGGATTTTTTAGGTTTAAGGGTCCTAAGGTGTCCGTACACTAGATTTATAGAATTAAGGACAAGTAGGGCTAATTGGGCTAAAATAGTTTAGTAAGATGACTTATGCATGAAAATGTATCAAAATAGATTGGTGGGGTCTTATCCTTTCTAGTAGGTGTCTCTATATCCCCTAGGTTTCCAAAACTATGCTTGGTTTCCCACAACTCACAATGTCCCTACAATCAAACACAAGTTAACACTAGCAATCTCCTAGCTGGGTACTCCAGTCTCGCCTAGGGCTTGCCAAGTAAATTAGAAAAAAAACTTTCCTGACTCTCTCCTTTTATATACATTATATAAAGAGTCTCTCCTTACATATTTCCCCATTCCATGATGAAATGCATGGTGGAGAATTATGGAGGATCCATTTTACTCAAAACCACCCTGTCAACTCTAGCAACTAGTCTACTTACAAAATAATTTACAAATCTACTCTAATGAACACACAGAAACTTGCACACTGAACAAACATTACTCTACCTATCTCTACTATCCAAATATAACACTAACTAGTACTATCCAATCCATCTCACAATGCTAAAAACATAAAACCAATAGACTATGTATGCAACCAAAAAACAAAGAGCTTCTACTATTCAAAAAATTTCATTACATCACCCATGCCTCTGGAAATGGGCCTCATGGTATCTAAATATTCCTCCTCCATTTTTTTAGGCCACTACCATTAACTAACTTTTCCACTCACCGAAAGGAATCAAACTTTACAATGTTGTCAGATGACATTGCAAAGTTGCAAAAGTTATCAAGCAACTTTTTAGCAACTTTTACATCTTTTGTTAAAAGTTAGTTTTATGACCTCCAATCATCATGGTATGATGTAAGAAAATCATAAAGGCCTTCTTAGGGAAAAATTTAATCCATGCCAATCTTTCTAATTTTTTTTCTCCATGTATCTTTTCTTTATTTTTTTTTCTTTATGGCATTCTGGTGGATATCTTGGATGTTCTAGGTCCTGGGATTGTTTCCTTTCTGGATATTGTATACATCTTTTTCTGTAGATTTTATTGCTTTCAAATGCACTGAGATAAAGTTCCATCTTGCATGCTTGGGATCTTGCACCTTCTGTGCCATTTTGCACTATGTCATAAAGTGCCATGGGGGGTTTGATGTTTGCCTTGTTTTCCATCTACCTTTGTTAAGTGAGTGTTCCTTCCATGACATAAGCCTCATTATGTGTGTCCAATCAGTGTTCCTTCCATGACACCATCCTTTATATGTGTTTTCACATTCTTCATCATGCGGTGTTTCTTGGTAGTCTATTTTAGTGTACCTATCATGCCTCTCGCTACTCACCATTATGGGGGTATCTCCTATTGGTTCTAATGCTTCCTTGCTTTGATGGAGTAATCTATGTATTCACTATTTGTTCCTATGTACTAGATAGATGCACTGGCTAGTACCTATGCATTTTAGTGAGATGGATCATTTACCATATGGAAAATCTTCTTTCATTCCTTTTTTGGAGGCATTCTTCCATATTCGATTGATCAACTCTTCAGGATTTGTTTACAGTCTTCTTTACCTGATCATGTTCTATTATAGTGGAGGTTCCAAAAGTTATTTTGTGATAGTGTTTTCAGCTTCATTCTTTAGAGGTGTTCTACATGTTCTTTCTGTATTCCAATTTTCTGGGACATTCTCAAGTTTGGAGGCTTCTTTAGTCCTGCACTAGGATTTATCTCTTTTTGGAGAGGGTTTTTTCCCATTGGGCTTTCTCCTTTTTATCATCTTTACAGATGTACTTGGGTACCTGATCAGGCCTTATTGTCGGGACCCATTTTTCCTATTTTTAGTAGTTATTTCTAGGTTTTTAGCTTCTCCCTAAGTTTATCTTAAGGGGGGTGTTAGAGTAATAAAGTGATTCCACTTATTAATTAAATCATATTGATTTAATTATTAAGTCACTTATTATCTCTATTTCACTTAAGCTAAACTTTAGGCATGTAATAATTAATTCTTTTATTATTTATTATTATGCAACCTATATTTTTCCCCTTTAGGGTTTTGATCACCTTCATAAGGTTTGATCTCTTTTTGTATCATCAGAAAATGGAAGAAATTCCATTTAGGATTGTTTTATTCCTCTGAGTAAGTGGTTTGGGGTCATGTCAAATGCCTTGAATGGGTCCTTGACTTGGATCTAGTTTTTCCCTTATCTTGCCCTGTTTTCCACTTCTCTCCTACCTGTTTCTGGTATCATGCTCTGAGATTTTTTGGTTCTTGACCTCAGGTTCAAGGTTGACCTTCTATGTCAAGGTTGACCTTGACCCTGACCCAGGTTAAGGTCAACCTTGACCTTGACCCAAGGTCTAAATTTAAAAATTCAAAGATCTCTAGATGTCGGGGTTCAGAAGTAATTATTTCCCACTTCCGGGTTAGCTGTTATGCGCTCTAAAGTAACGAATCTTAAAAATATATTTAATATAGGTCCACTTCTGTGGGTATGAACCTAATTGGAATTTATTTCTCATATTTTAGCCTCTCTAGAAGTTTGTGCCATAAAATAGTATACAAGGAATCCTTTCTCCTCTCATCTTCTAAGATGATACAAGAATATCAAGAAATGTATGAAAGGATAATCTATTCATAATCCATAAAAAGAATTCAAGAATTAAAGTATTCAATCATTCAAGGTTCAATTCATCAAGGAGATCCATTAGTAGCCATTGAAGGATTCAAGCTCTTTGGATCCCTCTTGTTGAAGATTTCTCCATCCACATCCATTCAAGCTTCTTCCTACTCCAAGATCCATTGAAGACTGGTGTTGAAGATCTAAAGGAAATTGATTTGAGACACCCTAAATCCTACTTTCTACATTCTACATCCATTTGGTGCATTCATACTTGTGGATCCAAGGATTCAAATCCTCCACAAGGGTTTCAACATAAGCAAGGTGAATTGTTCTATTTACTTTGTTTATTACTGTAGTTTTGTTGGTAAACAGATTTGTCTTCTCAAAACACCTGCACAAAATGACTCCTAAACACCCAAGGTTCAAAGACAAATTGTAACACAACAGTTGGGTCACTTTGCTTTTGAAAAGTGTAAGTGCCCTCTTAATTATCTAGGTACAGTTCCCCATGTAAGATTTACAATGAATTAACTAAACTATAATCGGTAATGCTTTTAACCTAAAAGAAATAAAGGTTTACAAACATCTATTCGTAAACATGATATAGATGTGAAAGAACTAACTAACTAAAAGGAGATAAACATTAAATGCTACAAATTTCATTTTCCTAAATGCTGCATAATAGAAAGAAACTAAGAGATAAAGACAGACTATTCTTTCCAAATACATGAAAAACTGGAGCACAAAGTCTAAAGATAATCGTGTTGATTATCAGATGTGACAGATACATATTCAAAGAAAACCGATATCATTCTAAGATGAATATCAATCAGAAGGTGAGCATCTAAAATCAAATTTTTAATATGCTGGCATTTCCTTTCTTTGGACACAACAAAAGAACAAAGATACTATTGTTTCTATACACCAATCACTATCTGAAAACCAAAATATTCCTTTCTCTACATTACAATAAAAATCCTAATCTATCCCTGCCCTCGCACAAAGTCTCTCGGGCTAGGCGGAATCTAGAACCCCTTTTACCATGTTTTTGTGGCATATTTAATATACACTCCCATAACATTTTGATTAATAGCATAACCATTTCTTGGAACATTAATCCTTCCCATCTTATCAGATTTGAATACTTTATAAATCATAAAGTAATGAGTGAGTTTAGATTTATTTATTTTTACTTCAAAAGATGCGTGGATGTATCCCTATCTAGGTGTCATTTCAAACCTTAAGGTCTAGAAAAGTAGAAAGGCCTTAATCTTGTAGTTTAATCTTTTACCAATATAGAGAATATATTTTAGCTTCCATTATCGTGATATCATGATGTGCATCTCCATGTTGGCTTGATCACACATTCACTACTCTTTGATAATTTTCGGTGACCTGTTGTGTTTCTCGAATGAAATTCCAAAATTCTCCCACAAATTTGGCTGAATCTAAACATTGAATCCCTGGTCACCATGATTTGTAGATCATAATGCTTATATTCAACCTACCAAACATACGAGGCAACTTCATAATCCATCATAGTGCCCTCTAATGCCAACAATAATCATTCTGAGGTTTCATCTTTTCCCAATTAATGACACTGAGCCACGTGGATTTTATCTTTATAGGTGTTGATTACTCATCACTGCCCAAATCGATGCTCACCAATTCCATGTGTACCTCTTCTCCTTCACATATTGAGGGTTTGGTTTGAAAAGATGGGAATTAGACAAAGTTGGAGGTAAATGAATGTCTTTTCTTTCTTGAGACATACGTTGTATCCTTCCTGGCATCACAGAGTTGGACTAGAGAATCAACAGCCCCTGCATATTATCAGGTTCATGATGTCAAGGCTTGATGAGGGTGAAAATGGCTTCATTGATATTCAGGAACCATTTGATGTCTCATTACGCAGATGAAGACCTTCATGTGCCCATGGGTTATCAGGCAATGAACGCTTAGTTCCATATTGACAATTTGCCAAACAGTTGGTGCCCGTTTCTCATCCATTGGAAAAGTAGCCACAGTGATATCTGCATTGGTTTCCCTATGTGCCTAAATGAATTTCTGATAATCCATTTTATAGAGATGATCTCCAGCCAGAATAAGAAATTCCATTATTGAATGCTCCTCAAACAGCCACAAGTATTATCTAACTGCATCAGCTGAAACCAATTAGGATTTTCTGGACTTTGTTGCGCAGCAAGTACTTCTATAAATCCTTCATTCTTGTAGCCACCCATGCTACTGGTGTAAGCTCGTATTGCCTTTGTCTTTTCCAATGTATATGAAGTTGATGCTTTCTTTTTATGCCTCTAACTTCATCCATTCGGGTACTTTGTCAAACAGTTCACATACACTATCGATGTTCCCACATATTGAATTCAACAAAATTTGACCAATTCTATCACAATGGACTCTTCATTCCTTCATCGTTGATGGTTGGCAGTGTATTCGATGCCACTAACATTCACAATGAGACTCGGTCTACTCCACCCATCCATCTTTTTGACGCATAGAATGTTCTAACATTATACTTATAAAAATTGTCAACAAGATCTTCAATCTCCCCAATGCCAACATCAGTCTATACTTTGTTTGAAGCCATCTCAAAATTGGAAATAAGAACCTCCAAGAGCCATTTAGGCCATTCTAACATAGAAGTAATAGTGTTTCTATTCTATGGATGAGTGCAAGCCAGGGACAAAATATCTTGTATAGCTCAAACTTGTAAGGCCCTTTGTGCATAAGGAAGTGAACAAAGGAGAACCAAAAAAAATGAAATGTGGTCAAACTGATAACCAAAGTCATAGAGATTTAAGCTATCTTCTAATGATGAAGTATTTATCATAGCTCCCAACAATGTTGCATGCACAATGTCAATCATCAATCTCTTTGGTGCTGCTTGAAATGCCTTTTGTAATGCAAATTGCAACAAGGTATTACTTGCCGAAGATGAATGATTGATTTCATCCGACAAAGCACTTCCAGAATGAACACCAGGAGGAGGTGCAAAAGATGTAGTGGAGCTTGAAAACTTTACTTGTCCTCCTGCAACAAGTGTCCCTTGAAGACTAACAATTCCAACTAATACACCAACACCATTGTCTATATCACATGAGAATATCACCCGAGATATCCTATCTAACAAAGATTTGAAACAAACTCCTTGTCAACATAATGCAAGCCAATTAATTAACACATGTCAATATAAGAACATATCATTAAAATTGTGATGTTAGGCTTGAACTCTAAACTAAACCCTTGAATCTGGACTGATCAATTACACCTCAAAATCCACATTTTGAACTATGGGTCTGAAACTAAATTTGCATCTTGAATCACATTTCAAGTCTAACAATGGAACACATCTGCATTCGAAACATGACCTACAAACTCAAACTCTAAAATATGTGAACCTATTTATTCAAATTGAACCACTTTGAATTTCTTTGAAATGGGTTCAAAGAGGTTCAAGAACCTATACCGAAAGTCCAAACACCGAGGTTTATATGGGTACCAACATGGGCTCTAACTATGGGACTATTTTTGGCACAGAAATAGAGAACTCCGGCAATCTTTGGGAAAAGAATATTGCCTAGCATCCATTGGGTAGGAGAGTCACCAAGGAAAGAAAAATTGGGACTTTCTTGCATAAGGGTGGAGGGGAGCATGGCAAAGCCAACCAGCCAAAACAAAAACTACCAGCAAGCGCGAAGCTTGCACATTATTCAAACTGAAACTACTCACACCAGAAGAATATTTACAAAATATACAAAGGTAGGAAGAAAGCCTACCACAGGAATCCAGAAGAAAGAAGAGGTCACATGAATCCATTTACCGGCTGGGAGAAATAAGAGCCCTTCCAGAGCAGGAAATGATGCCTCAACCAAATACCTTGAAAGTAATACTCTCTAGCAGCTTCTTCAATGCCGAACCTTAAGTCAAAGGCATACATAAATATTCTGACCAAGAACTCCTTCCCAAAAAACCATAACACCTCATAGAATTCTTTTTCCTCCAAGGATTGATCTTTAACATCCATCAGACCAAATTTCATTTCAAACTAAAAAAAATGAAATGAAGAAACTTCTCCAAGAAAGGGCGCACAAAATCTAGGAATGCTATCATCAAGACTCACCCTTTGCATATGTATTTTCGTATCATGGTCAATCTATAGAAAGAGAGATGCTTCATCCAACATAGGATCAATTCTTGAGTATGTATTCTCTTCATCTCTTTCAAAAATCAAACTGTGATCAAGCCTGCAATGCATTTTATCTGAGCCATTCTGAGAGGAGCCTTCTAGTTGAAGAGATGACAAGAAGTTGCCCATGATTTCTTCTTCTTCACCAAAAAGAACATTATTCCACATTTCAATCAAGGTGTCTACAAACTGAAAGTTAACTTCAGAATTTCTTTCCTCTATAGGAGTTTCATCATGAGGAGATTTTTCAACATACAACTTTATTTTATCATCACCGCAAATTTTATCTTTAAATGGACAAGATGTTTCAATGGGCTGACCACCGATTTCACAATAGGACAGATTACTTTCAGCCTTCTCATTAAAAACAAAAGATTCAAACTTTGGTAACATGTCATTGTCAAATTTTTCACAAATAGGAACTTTCACAGCAATATGACTATCATCACTTTCAAATCTGAAACTCTCTAAATGTGGAGAGAAAAAGGATTCAGATGCACCTTTATCACCTTTATCCATGGGTTCTTGAGTGCCATCATGATCACCAAAGACTGCATAATTGTGAGAGATGAAGTAAGATGATATTACTGGAGGCTCCTCATCATCAACTGTCATCTCTTCTTTCAGCCTTGCCACCTTTCTTTCATACTCCTCTAAATCCTTGAGTTTGTGGAACCGTGCACAGAGACTTCTCCAATAAAGAGTGCTTACATGATCATCTTCCAGACTGATATTTTCTCTGACAGCCCGAGAGATACTTTCTTTGAAACTATGCAAGAACTCACTCAACACTTTGTCACACATTGGATAAATTTCCATAAGAGTAGGGTTAGGCAATTTCTTGATCATGATTTTTACAATCGGCATGGTCATCAATAGAGTCACCAATCCTGCAAATACCAAGATATTTTACAGAATAAATAAGGAAATCAATTTAGTACTGATTCTTCAATTCCATTCCCTAGTAGAGTCACCAAAAATCTATGGGTAAACAGATTTGTCTTCTCAAAACACCTGCATGAAATGACTCCTAAACACCCAAGGCTAAAAGACAAATTGTAACACAACAGTTGGGTCACTTCGCTATTGAAAACCATAAGCACCCTCTGAATTATCTGGGTACAGCTCCAAGTGTAAGATTTACAATGAATTAACTAAACTATAATCGGTAATGCTTTTAACCTGAAAGAAATAAAGGTTTACAAACATCTATTCGTAAACACGATATAGATGTGAAAGAACTAACTAACTAAAAGGAGATAAACATTAAATGATACAAATTTCATTTTCCTAAATGCTACATAACAGAAAGAAACTAAGAGAGAAAGACAGACTATTCTTTCCAAATACATGAAAAATTGGAGCACAAAGTCTAAAGATAATTGTGTTGATTATCAGATGTGACAGATACATATTCAAAGAAAACTAATATCATTCCAAGATGAATATCAATCAGAAAGTGAGCATCTAAAATCAAAGTTTTAATATGTTGGCATTTCCTTTCTTTGGACACAACAAAATAACAAAGATACTGTTGTTTCTATACACCAATCACTATCTGAAAACCAAAATCTTCCTTTCTCTGCATTACAATAAAAATCCTAATCTATCCCTGCCCTAGCACAAAGTCTCTCAGGTCAAGCAGAATCCAGAACCCCTTTTACCATGTTTCTGTGGCATATTTAATATACACTCCCGTAACATTTTGGTTAATAGCATAACCATTTCTTGGAACGTTAATCCTTCCCATCTTATCAAATTTGAATACTTTATAATTCATAAAGTAATGAGTGACTTTAGATTTATTTATTTTTACTTCAAAAGATGCGTAGATGTATCCCTGTCTAGGTGTCATTTCAAACCTCAAGGTCTAGAAAAGTAGAAAGGCATTAATCTTGTAGTTTAATCTTTTACCAATATAGAGAATATATTTCAGCTTCCATTATCATGATATCATGATGTGCATCTCCATGTTGGCTTGATCACACATTCACTGCTCTTTGATAACTTTCGGTGACCTGTTGTGTTTCTTGAATGAAATTCCAAAACTCTCCCACAAAGCCAGCTGAATCTACACATTGAATCCCCGGTCACCATGATCTGTAGATCATAATGCTTTTATTCAACCTGCCAAACATACGAGGAAACTTCATAATGCATCATAGTGCCCTCTAATGCCAACAATAATCATTCTGAGGTTTGATCTTTTCCCAATTGATGACACTAAGCCACATGGATTTTATCTTTATAGGTGTTGATTACTCATCACTACCCAAATTGATGCTCACAAATTCCATGCGTACCTCTTCTCCTTCATATATTGAGGGGTCAGCTTGAAAAGATGGGAATTAGACAAAGTTGGAGGTAAATGAATATCTTTTCTTTCTTGAGACATACGTTGTATCCTTCCTAGCATCACATAGTTATACTGGAGAATCAACGGCCCCTTCATATTATCGGGTTCATGATGCCAAGGCTTGATGAGGGTGCAAATGGATTCATTGATATTCAGGAACCATTTGATTTCTCATTATGTAGATGAAGACCTTCATGTGCCCATGGGTTATCAGGCAATGAACACTTAGTTCCATATTGACAATTTCCCAAATAGTTGGTGCCCATTTCTCATCCATTGGAAAAGCAGCCACAGTGATATCTACATTGGTTTCCCTATGTGCATGAATGAATTTCTGATAATCCATTTTATAGAGATGATCTCCAGCTAGAATCAAAAATTCCATTATTGAATGCTCCTCAAACAGCCACAAGTATTGTCTAACTGCATCAGTTGAAACCAATTAGGATTTTTTGGACTTTGTTGCGCAGCAAGTACTTCCATAAATCCTTCATTCTTGTAGCCACCCATGCTACTTGCGTAAGCTTGTATTTCCTTTATCTTTGCCAATTGATATGAAGTTGATGCTTTCTTTTTATGCCTCTAACTTCATCCATTTGGGTACTTTGTCAAACAGTTCACATACACTATCGATGTTCCCACATATTGAATTCAACAAAAGTCAACCAATTCTATCACAATGGACCCTTCATTCCTTCATCCTTGATGGTTGGCAGTGTATTCGATGCCGCTAACATTCACAATGAGCCTCGGTCTACTCCACCCATCCATCTTTTTGACACATAGAATGTTCTAACATTATACTTATTAAAATTGTGAATAAGATCTTCAATCTCCCCAATGCCAACATTAGTTTATACTTTGCTTGAAGCCATCTCGAAATTGGAAATAAGAACCTCCAAGAGCCGTTTAGGCCATTCTAACATAGAAGTAATAGTGTTTCTATTCTCTGGATGAGTACAAGCCAGGGACAAAATATCCTGTATAGCTCAAACTTGTAAGGCCCTTTGTACATAAGGAAGTGAACAGAGGAGAACCAACAAAAGTGAAATATGCTCAAACCGATAACCAGAGTCATAGAGATTTAAGCTATCTTCTAATGATGAAGTATTTATCATAGCTCCTAGCAATGCCGCATACACAGTGTCAGTCATCAATTTCTTTGGTGCTACTTGAAATTCCTTTTGTAATGCAAATTGCAACAAGGTATTACTTGCCAAAGACGAATGATTGATTTCATCCGACAAAGCACTTCCAGAATGAACACTAGGAAGAGGTGCGACAAATGTAGTGGAGCTTGAAAACTTTACTTGTCCTCCTGCAACAAGTGTCCATTGAAGACTAACAATGCCAACTAATACACCAACACCATTGTCTGTATCAGTTGAGAATATTACCCGAGATATCCTATCTAACAAAGATTTGAAACAAAATCCTTGTCAACATAATGTGAGCCAATTAATTAACACATGTCAATATAAGAACATATCATCAAAATTGTGATGTCGGGCTTGAACTCTAAACTGAACCCTTGAATCTGGACTGATCAATTACACCTCAAAATCCACATTTTGGACTATGGGTCTGAAACTGAATCTACAGCTTGAATTCACATTTCAAGTCTGACAATGGCACACATCTACATTTGAAACTTGACCTGCAAACTCAAACTCTAAACTATGTGAACCTGTTATGCAAACTGAACCACTTTGAATTGCTTTGAAATGGGTTCAAAGAGGTTCAAGAACCTATACCAAAAGTTCAAACACCGGGGTTTATATGGGTACCAACAAGTTTCAATTCAATTTCAATTTTAATTCCAAAACTAGGGTTTGACTAAGGAAACCCCCCCCCCCAACAAACAAAACCATTTTTCTTCCAGGTACAGGCATGGAACAATGAATTATAAAGCAGATTCAGATACCCTTTTTAGAAAACTTTCAAGATCCGCAAATAGATTTTCCGTTGGAGTAGTGCAGTTCAAGGTCAACATAAAGGGGTACAACAGTGCCCCCGTATTTTGGTTAAGGCCGACCTGACTCTGAAAATAAAAATATTTATTGGTTTTCTTTGTCTCTGTGTTTCCGTTCCAAATCAGATTGTAGAATTTCCTGAAACTCAGTATAGACACCATAAAACAACAATTTATAGATCTGCTATACTTGGAGGTTAGTATTTGTCTTCAATTCATTTCAATTAAGGTTTTAATCATTTCAAATCTATTACACCCCCTCCACATAAAATGGGAATGTAAGGTTTTCCCCTTTCTTCTTATTTCCAATTGATTGATTCATTTGTGCATTGACCATTTTCTTGTGTTAATCATTTTGGATCCTTCCATTATAAATTTGGGGCTAGGAGGAGAATCTTACCCTCTCCAACTTTTCATATATAGAGGATATTATTTAGAGGTGCAAGTCTCTTGTTCCCTTCATATTTTTACATTCTTTATAATTTTCCTCTTTACATTTTGGTGAACCCGCTTACGACAACACTTTCTTTTGTGGTGTTAGGTTTACATTTCATGTTAGATCTTGCAGGTATATTAGATTATCCTTCTTTTATGTTCTTACATTTATATTTTTCTAATTTAGTTCATTTGCATTGCATTGGTGTATGATCTTTACTACCTCTAGTCCTACTTATAATATCTTGGTTAGAAGAAGTCATAGACTTATGGGTTCCTTTGATCCTGAGTCTTCCTCTCCTTTCCTTAGGATCCCAGATGAAAATTTGATCACTCATGATTCTAATCCTTCTACGAAGAATATATCTTCTCACTCATCCCACGATGAGGATGATGCTTTAAGAGTTCCTCCTGAACAAGTTCAAAAACTTTCAATTGAACTTGATAAAATGGGAAATTGGCTTATTCAAGAAAACCATAACCAAGATTCTATTCAAGCTATAGAGGCCCTAAAGAAATTCCTTCATGATAGTGATCAAGGTATTTATCTCTTGCATATTATCACTCAACTTGTACATTTAAATGTCAAACCTTTAGCTCAAGAAGCTCAAGATCTAGGATTCACTCCTCCTGTCACTAGTGTGGAACGTTCTTATGTTCCTTTACCTAGCATGCCTACATACACTCCTCCTTTATTGACTACATCTCTTCCATATTCCAATCCTCTAGCTTCAAATCTTCCACTTCCAGCTCTTCTTGTGAGTGTTCCACTGGTGTCTCTACCCACCTCACAACCTTCTTACCATAGTGTTCCTTTTACCTATTCCAACCCTCTTCCAAATGTGGTTCCATGTGTTCCACTGGTTGTGTCTTCCATTCTCGCCACTTCCTATACTTTTCCTAGTGTTCCTAATATTTCTATGCCTCCTATTTCTTCTAATGATTCCACAATCATTAGTCTAACTCAGACTGTGTCCTGTTTATAACAACAACTTACATCCTTTACTCAATCCAAGTTTAGTATTCCTACATGTGACATGGGTAGTCTTTTATCTCTAGACATTATTCATGTTTGTGTCCCTCAACAAGCCGATATGCCTCATCTTGAGAATTACAATGCTAAGGTAGATCTTGTCACTCATGTAAAAACATTTCAAATCCTTTGTAGTGACTATACTCATGACCATAGGATTTTAGCCAAGTTGTTTATTAGAAAGTTTTGTGACAAGGCCTTCCAATGGTATTGTTCCTTGCCTCCTTATTCTATTGATTATTTTCCAAAACTTGCTAATGCCTTTATCCAATACTTCCAAAATAACATTGGTTTGCAAGTGTCCTTAGCTAATTTGATGTATTGTAAACAAAATACTAAAGAAAAATTATCTAGATTTATTGGTAGATTTAAGAATTTCTATCCTCAAATTTATTTTCTTGTTCCTAATATTAATATTTAACATTTATTTATTTCAAATTTACAAAAGTATATTAGAGATAAGATTTTGCTTACTGAATTTACCTCTTTTCAACAACTTTGTGCAACGCTTCATCATTATCAATTACAAGTGAGTCAATTTGAGAGAAACACTCCTATGGCTCATGTTCCAATTGATAAGATTGATGTTTCTCCTAATCCCAACAAGTTTCAGAAACCTAAAAACTATGTAAAGATAAATAAGAAAGCAAATGTAGTTGCTGATCAAGTTTTTATTACATCTAACAATGCCACTTCTGGATCCACTACTTTTCGTCTAAATCGTATGTTTACTCCTCTTTCTGAATCTTTATATTCTATTATGAGTAAGTTGTTGAAATCTAATGTGATTAATTTTCCTTCTATTCAACCTCTTCTTCCTACTATGATGGCATCCAAATCCTTTGATCCCAAAGCCTTTTGTCAATACCATTGTCAGAATGGCCATGATACTACGAAGTGTTATTATCTAAAACATAAGGTTCAAGACTTAATTGATTCTAATGCTTTATCTATTGATAATTTTGATGGTATTAGGAACAAATTTGTCTCTCCCCCTAATTAAAACCTCCAAATCTATACGAATCCTTTCCCTACACATGATACTAATAACATTATTCAACCATCTTCTGTGGATATTGTTTATGATTCAAAGATGGATGATCTTAATAATATTGTTAACCATGTGGAGCATGTTGTTTTGTCTCAAACTGTATCTCCACCCTAGCCTCAATCTCAATCTCAATCTCAACTTAAAGCTCCACCTCAACCTAAGCCTAAACCAAAACCTCAACCTAAACCTAAAAAACAACCTAAGAATAAAAGACCTAGCGAAATCTTGATCACCTTTTATGATTATGAGATTATTAAAGCTCCTAATGGTCCCCTCTGCATTTATGCTAGGTTTTCTAAGATACCTACATGTGGTTGTCTTGTTGATCCTACATCCTACAGACTAAAACAGTCAAAACCTTAACAAACTAGTTGGACTGGTCCTAGTCTAATCCAACTAGGTATAAACAAGAAAAACCTTCTAAGGTAAAAAATAAAACCAGTGAATTGGCTAGGGTCAGTACAACCCACTAAAAGAACTTAGGGAATGGATTTAGCCTAGGTTCTCTGGCACCAATCTCGATCACACTTCATTCCCTTTCTTTCTCTATCTTCAAATCCTTTAGTAATTCACAATAAACTCTCTCTTTATTCTCTTCAACTATTCTATTATATAGAATTACCTCCATCAACTTACAAAAAACCCTAGATATATGATATGAATGATTCAGATCATTCTAGTTAAGATAAAATATATCTAGAGACTCAAATAATATTTTCCTTTGATTGCGTCGACTTCCATATTGATTTTGATTGGTAGTTTAGCCATTTCAAAAACCTTTTTTGACCAAAAAAAGAAACTTCCTGAAGAATATTTCTCAAACATATACATTGATCAATGTGTTGGAAAATGATTCCCATAAATCATGTAACTACCTTCCATCTTAACAAAAATAATCACTGATCCTTTAGTCATAACTAATTTCATCACTGATATACAAATCTCCATAGCATATTCAAGAACTTTTTCTTGTTTACCTGTTCATTCTGTTAACATAGCTTCCAATCAATTAAAATAGATGCACCAGTTAACATTATGGTTCATGCTCATCCATACAATATCTTGACAATATATAAAATATATCCTCTGACCGCTTCATCCAATACTTCACCGATCTGAAGTAACAATCAAAATTTTTACCATTTCTCACAGACTAATTTAGCATTTTACCCAGTTTGAGTCCATTCAAACATAACCAACTTAATTCTCCATAACAAATGTCATGATGGAAAATTTAACTTCAACACACATGCTATAACCTTCCATAATAATATAAACACTAGAAAAATAATGCAACTCAAGATTTACTTATGCAATATGAGATAACATACTAAAACATCAAGTCAAGTATTTGACATCAATGACAACTAGATAACTGATTCTCTTGTCATCAAGTCAAGTATTTGACATCAATGACAACCAGATAACTGATTCTCTTGTCATCAAATCTGTATCAAACTTCATCAATGTATCACTTAGAATCACTTCATAAGTTATGCTAGCAGTCGCCCCCTTTGGCATTTATGGAATAAGTCTTGTCTTATTCAATACTTTATATCTTTGGAAATGTTTCCACTTTTGTCTTTTCTATTCTCCCCATTACATATTCCCCCCCCTTTGACAACAATGCCAAAGGTGTCAAATCATTCAATCACCTTTGAGTTCACTTTACCAATATTGCATGTTCATTTCACTGTTCCAACATCAAATGTAAGACTTCTCCCCATAAGAGTTGTCCAACACTACACTAACTCATACATATTATATTCAAATAAATACATATGAATTGGTGCAATTAGCATCATCATCTAATTTACTTCAGATAAGGGAATAACCCCTAATATACTTCTAAGATATTCAACTGATCCTTTGGTAGTGTCTTGGTGAATATATTAGCAACTTGTTCTTTAGTAGGCACACAATCAATCCTTACCTCCTTCTCTTGTACCCACTCTCTCAAAAAATGATATTTTATTGCAATATGTTTTGCCTTCGAGTGCATCAATGGATTCTTGGAAATATTTATTGCACTAGTATTATCACAATAGATAAAAATATGTTCTATTACTTTCTCATGAATTCCTTCAAGAATATGTTTTATCCATACTGCCTCCGGGAAAGTAAGAGAAATAGAAACATATTATGCTTCTGCAGTAGATTGAGAAATACAATTAGTTTTCTTTCTAGTCCAAGAGATGAATCTTTTACCAAGAAAGAATGCTCCACCACTTGTACTTTTTCTATAATCAACATTTCCTGCCCAATCAACATCAGTATATACATTCAAAGAAAAAATTTCATCCTTACCATACCATAAACCATAATCTTCAGTTCCTTTCAGATATATGAAGATCCTCTTTATGAAAACCAAATGTGAGTCCTTTGGATTAGATGAAAACCTTGCAACAATTCCAACTCCATGTACAATATCCAGTCTATTCTGCACAACATACTGGAATTTACCAATTATGGACCTGTACAAAGTTTTACTTACCTCTTTTGATTCATTCTCCTTGGATAACTTACAGCCTGTGATCATAGGTGTTCGCAATGGTTTTGAATCCTCCATGCCAAAATTCTTGAGAATCTCCTTCACATATTTTGATTGACTTATGTATATTCCTTTCTTCTTATATTGTACTTGAAGTCCAATAAAGAATTTTATTTCCCCTATCATATACATTTCAAATTCCTTTCTCATTTATTTTTCAAATGACCTTCTTAATGCTTCATTTCCACCAAATATTATGTCAACAAAAATTCCAGCAATCAATGTTATGTCTTCACTTTCAGATTTTAGATATACATTTCTATTGTCACTAGTTCTTGTACAACCAATCTTGATAATATATGCATGAAATCTCTCATACCATGTTCTTGGAGCTTGCTTCAATCCATACAATGATTTATGCAATGTACATGCCATATATTTACCTTTCACCGTTGCAAATCCTTCTGGTAGTTCAATGTATAGCTCTTCTTCTAATACACCATTTAAAAACTTTAGATTTTACATCCATTTGATATACCTTAAATCCTTTATAAGTATCATATGCTAATAATATTATTATGCCTTCAATTATTGCAACAGGTGCAAAATTTTCTCCATAATCTAGTCCTTCTTGTGCATAACCTTTCCAAACTATTCTTGCCTTTTTCTAATCACTTAAGCTTTCTCATTCAGCTTGTTTCTGAAAATCCATTTAGTACCTATAACATTCTTGTCAGTAGGCTGGGTACTAAATTACAAGTGTTATTCTTTTCTATTTGTTCTAATTCTTCTTTCATAGCTAAAATCCAATCATCATTATCCAAAGCATGTTTCACTATTTTAGGTTCAAGTTCATATATCAGACAAATGCTTTCTCTTATCTTGCTCATTGTCATTACTATAGAATTTTTAGCTCCAATAATTTGGTCTTGATTATGATTGATTTTTACTTCCCTTTGGAGTACCGGTTTCATTTTTTGGTTACCTTCCTCATTACTCACCAGTTGTGCTTCATTCATCACTTCAGTCACATGTGGCACTATTTTTGACTCCATCCGTTGAAAATAAACAAACATGTCATAATATTTTGGTTCCTTCTTGTTTTCTTGTTCATTCTTTTTAGAGAATTCATCAATTCTAAAATTTTCACTCTCAATCATGTTGTTAGTATTCTTGATCAAACACTTATATGCTTTGCTTCTAGTAGAATAGCCAAGAAATATTCCTTCATCACTTCTAGAAACAAATTTTTGATTTTAATCATCCTTATTTATATAATATTTGCTTCCAATTTTTTTTGAAGTAATTGAAATTAGGTGTGTGACCATACCATATCTCATAAGGTTTTTTTCTTATACTTTTCTTGAGTTGTACCTGGTTCAAAGTATAAACAATAGTGCTCACAACTTCTCTCCAAAATGTTTGAGAAAATTCCTTTTGTATAAACAATGTCCTTACACAGTCAATTATTGATCTATTTCTTCTGTCACCAATTCCATTATGTTGAGGTCTTCTAGGTGCGGACATTTGTCTCTTGATTCCATGTTCTTCAAAGAAAGTTGTAAACTCATGTGAAGTAAACTCACCTCCTCTATCAGATCTAAGACACTGTAGTGATTTACCTATTTCTTTCTCAACTCTTGCCTTTTACACCTTGAACATATAGAATGCATCATATTTATATTTTAGAAACATAACATACATCATCCTTGAATAATCATCAAAAAATAAGATAAATTACTTATCTCCATAGTAACTATTTGTTCTCATCGGTCCACACAAGTCAGCATGAACAAGGTCAAGCATATTCTGAGATGAATAGACCTTACTTGTGAAACTAGACGTGGTTAGTTTTCCCAACTGACATTATTTACACATAGCATTTTTAGGCTTAGCTAGAATAGGCATACCTCTAACACATTTATGCTTACTAACCTTTATCAGATTTTCAAAATTAATATGACAAAATATTTTCTGTCATAGCCAGCTTTCTTCAACCTTAGCCATCAAGCAATGTTTACTTGTAGAATTCAATTGGAATAAGTTACCTATAGTCTATTTACTAGTAGCAATCAATGTTAGAGTAATAAAGTGATTCCACTTATTAATTAAATCATATTGATTTAATTATTGAGTCCCTTATCATCTCTATTTCACTTAAGCTAAACTTTAGGAATATAATAATTAATTATTTTATTAATTATTATTATTAAACCTATATTTTTCCCCTTTAGGGGTTCCCTTTTAGGGTTTCGATCACCTTCATAAGGTTTAATCTCTTTGTATTTTGTATTCCCTCTCTGAATAAATATTTTGTCTTTCAGATTAATTTTGTCTCCAAGCTTTTCTTTTGTAACAGGTTATTTTGTATGCAGATGATAATGGCATATTAATTCTTTGAATTCTAACATGGTATGAGAGCCTTGATGTTGTTGCCCGCTCTGGAGTTTTTTAAGTTTTTGGAGGTCCGAGGGTTTCAAGGTTTTTTTGCATTTTTTTGTGTGGATCTAAAGGTTTTTTTTTGTTCGGAGCACTTTGAGCACAAACGGACCTCATGGCTATCCTCAAAATGCCCAAAAACTCCTATTTTCATATAAGGCACGACCATTTTGGCCGAAGTTGCATTATGAGGGGAAAAAATTTGCATACTGGGCACGGAAATTAAGGCAGAGGCGAGAAAAAAATGAAAATTAAAAAAATCTAAAATTTATTATTTGGATTTTGAGAAAAGGATAATTGTTTTACAGGGCTACGGGCCCCAAGGAAGCCACGCAGGCCCCCAAGGGAGGCTACGAGCCCCAAGGAGGTCACACTTCCTCCAAGGAGGTTGCGCTGGCCCCCAAAGAGGTCGTGCTATCCTCAAGGAGGTTGCACTGGCCCCAAAGGTGGTCGCGCTACCCTCAACGAGGCCGTGTTGCCCCCATGGTGGCCGTGCTGGCCCCGCGGGTGGCCACAGGCCCCCAAAGTTTTTTTAAATAAAAAATATAAATAGTTTTTTTGTGTGTTTTTTTCTTTAAAAAAAGCATGTGTTTTTATTGTTTTTTTTCAAAAAAATTAATATTTCTTTTTTTCTGCCAATTTTGGCCGAAAATCTAGAGGCATTCCAGAGTTAAAGGTATCGCTAGTTTAGCAGGGTTTTGCCATTTTTGGCTAAGGTTTCATCAGGTTCATTTGGTTTTTCACCTCCTGGTGGTTTTTTTCTCATAACTTGAGCTAACGGGGGCATTTTTCACCAAACAAGATCGACGGAAAGCTAATCCAAGGCGGATCTAATTTTTTTAGTTTGGTTATCTGATTTTGCCGTCTTGCAAGTTTTTTTGCCTGTCAAAGTCAGGGTTCCATTTTGTGCTCCGGTCACTATATCTTTCTCCTCCAGGCTCTATTTTGCAACTTTTGCATGGCGTCAAAAAGCTGGTTCTATTTTCCTTTCTTCTTCTATGGGTCTCATACCCAGAATTTTCTCCATGTATCTTTTCTTCAGTTTTTTTTCTTTATGGCATTCTGGTGGATAGATTGGATGTTTTAGGTTGTGGGATTGTTTCCTTTCTGTATATTGTATACATCTTTTTCTGTAGATTTTATTGTTTGCAAACACACTAAGATAAAGTTCCATCTTGCGTGCTTGGGATCTTGCACATTTTGTGTCAGTTTGTACTCGCACTATGTTATAAAGTGCCATGGCGGGTTTGATGTTTGCCTTGTTTTCCATCTACCTTTGTTAAGTGAGTGTTCCTTCCATGACATTAGCCTCATTATGTATGTCCAATGATTTTTCCTTCCATGACACCATCCTTTATACGTGTTTGCACATTCTTCATCATGCGGTATTTCCTTGTAGTCTATTTCAGTGTACCTGTCATGCCTCTCCCTACTCACAATTATGGGGGTATCTCCTATTGGTTCTAATGCTTCCTTTATTTGATGGAGTGATCTATGCATTCATTATTTGTTCCTATGTACTAGGCAGATGCAATGGCCGATACCTATGCATTTTGGTGAGATGGATCATTTACCATATGGACACTCTTCTTTCATTCCTTTTTTGGAGGCATTCTTCCATATTCAATTAATCAACTCTTCAGGCTTTCTTTACAGTCTTCTTTACCTAAACATGTTCTATTACAGTGGAGGTTCCAACATTTATTTTGTGACAGTATTTTCAGCTTCATGCTTCAAAAGTGTTCTAGATGTTCTTTCTCTATTCCAATTTTCTGGGACATTATCAAGTTTTGAGGCTTCTTTAGTCCTTCACTAGGATTTATCTCTTTTTGGAGAGGGTTTTTTCCCATTGGGTTTTCTCCTTTTTCTCCTCTTTATAGATGTACTTGGGTACCTGATCAGGGCTTACTGTCGGGACCCATTTTTCCTATTTTCAGTAGTTATTTCTAGTTTTTTAGCTTCTCCCTAAGTTTATCTTAAGGGGGGTGTTAGAAAAATAAAGTGATTCCACTTATTAATTAAATCATATTGATTTAATTTTTTAGTCACTTATTATTTCACTTAAGCTAAACTTTAGGCATATAATAATTAATTCTTTTATTATTTATTGTTATGCAACCAAAATTTTTCCCCTTTAGGGTTTCGATCACATCCATAAGGTTTGATCTCTTTTCGTATCATCGGAAAATGGAAGCACTTCCATTTAGGACTATTTTAGTCCTCTGATTAAGTGGTTTAGGGTCACGTTAAATGCATTGAATGGGTCTTTGACTTGGATCTAGTTTTTCCCCTATCCTGCCCTATTTTCCACTTCTCTCCTACCTCTTTTTGGAATCCTGCTCTGAGATTTTTTGGTTCTTGACCTCGGGGTCAAGGTCAACCTTAACCCTAACCTAGGGTCTAAATTTCAAAATTCAAATATCTTTGGATGTCGGGGTTTGGAAATAATTATTTCCCACTTTCAGGTCAGTTGTTTTAGGCTTCGAAGTAACGATTCTTTCAAATATATTTAATATAGGTCCAGTTCTAGGGGTATGAGCCTAATTGTAAATTATTTCTCATATGTCAGCCTCTCTACAAGTTTTTTCCATAAACTAGTATACAAGGAAGCCTTTCTCCTCTCATTTTCTAAGATGACACAAGAATATCAAGAAATCTATGGAAGGATAATCTATGCATAATCCATAAAAAGCATTCAAGCATTAAATAATTCAATAGTTCAAGGTTCAGTTCATCAAGGAGATCCATTAGTAGCAATTGAAGGATTCAAGCTCTATGGATCCCTCTTGTTGAAGATTTTTCCATCCATATCCATTCAATCTTTTTCCTATTCCAAGATCCATTCAGGACTGGTGTTGAAGATCTAAAGGAAATTGATGTGAGACACCCTACATTATACTTTCTACATTCTACATTTGTTTGGTGCATTCATACTTGTGGATCCAAGGACTCAAATCCTCCACAAGGGTTTCAACATAAGCAAGGTGAATTGTTCTATTTACTTTGTTTATTACTGCAATATAAATTCTATTTGAAGTTTAATTCTAAAACTAGGGTTTGACCAAGGAAAACCTCTCCCCCAACAAACAAAACTATTTTCTTCTAGGTACAGGTATGGAACAATGAATTACAAAGCAAATTCAGATACCCTTTTCAGAAAAATTTCAAGATCTGTAAACAAATTTTCCGTCAGAGAAATGCAGTTTAAGGTCGACATAAAGGGGTACAATAGTGCCCTCATATTTTGGTTAAGGTTGACCTGACTCAAAAAATAAAAATATTTATGGGTTTTCTCCGTCTCTGTGTTTCCGTTCCAAATCCAGTTGCAAAATTTCCTGAAACTCAGTACAGGTACCAGAAAACAACAATATCCAGATCTGCTATACTTGGAGGTTAGTATTTTTCTTGAATTCATTTCAATTAAGGTTTTAATCATTTCAAATCTATTGCACCCCCTCCCCATAAAAATGGGAATGTAAGGTTTTCCTCTTTCTTCTTATTTCCAATCGATTGATTCATGTGTGCATTGACCATTTTCTTGTGGTTAATCATTTTGGATCCTTCCTTTATAAATTTGGGGCTACGAGGAGAATCTTACCTTCCCCAAATTTTCATATGTAAAGGATATTATTTAGAGGTGCAAGTATCTTGTTCCCTTCACATTTTTACATTCTTTATATTTTTCCTCTTTAGATTTTGGTGAACCCGCTTACGACAACTCTTTCTTTTGTGGTGTTAGATTTACATTTCATGTTAGATCTTGCATGCATATTAGATTAGCCTTCTTTTATGTTCTTTCATTTAGATTTTTCTAATTTAGTTCATTTGAATTGCATGGTGTTTGATCTTTACTACCTCTAGTCCTACTTATAATATCTCGGTTAGAAGAAGTCACAGACTTATGGGTTCCTTTGATCCCGAGTCTTCCTCTCCTTTCCTTAGGATCCTAGATGACAATTTGATCACTCATGATTACAATCCTTCTATGAAGCATAACTCTTCTCACTCATCTCATGATGAGGATGATTCTTTAAGAGTTCCTCCTGAACAAGTCCAAAAACTTTCAACTTAACTTGGTAAAATGGGAAATTGGCTTATTCAAGAAAACCATAATCAAGATTCTATTCAAGCTATAGAGGCCCTAAAGAAAGTCCTTCATGATAGTGATCAACGTATTAATCTATTGTG
Source organism: Thuja plicata (assembly GCA_018584345.1). Taxonomy (NCBI): domain Eukaryota; kingdom Viridiplantae; phylum Streptophyta; class Pinopsida; order Cupressales; family Cupressaceae; genus Thuja; species Thuja plicata. The sequence continues at coordinate 435,616 of MU223672.1, forward strand.
TGGTATCACTCATCTTGTGCATTTAAATGTCAAACATTTATCTCAAGAAGCTCAAGATCGAGGATTCACTCCTCCTATCACTAGTGTGGAACCTTCTTCCATTCCTTTACCTAGCATGCCTACTTACACTCCTACTTTAGTGACTACATCTCTTCCATATTCCATTCCTCTAGCTTCGAATCTTCCACTTTCATCTCTTCTTGGGAGTGTTCCACTGGTATCTCTACCTACCTCACAACCTTCTTACCATAGTTTTCCTTTTACCTATTCCAACCCTCTTCCAACTGTGGTTCCAAGTGTTCAACCGGTCGTTTCTTCCATTCCTACCACTTCCTATACTTTTCCTAGTGTTCCTAATGTTTCTATGCCTCCTATTTCTTCTAATGATTCCACAATCATTAGTCTAACTCAGACCGTGTCCTCTTTACAAAAACAACTTACGTCCTTAACTCAATCCAAGTTTAGTATTCCTACATCTGACATGGGTAGTTCTTTATCCCTAGACATTATTTGTGCTTGTGTCCCTCAGCAAGCCGATATGCCTCATCTTGAGAATTACAATGCTAAGGTAGATCCTGTCACTCATGTTAAAACATTTCAAATCCTTTGTAGTGACTATGCTCATGACCATAGGATTTTAGCCAAGTTGTTTACTAGAACTTTTTGTGATAAGGCCTTGCAATGGTATTGTTCCTTGCCTCCTTATTCTATTGATTCTTTACCAAAACTTGCTAATGCCTTTATCCAATAGTTCCAAAATAACATTGGTCCGCAAGTTTCCTTAACTCATTTGATGCATTGTAAACAAAATACAAAAGAAAAATTGTCTAGATTTATTTGCAGATTTAAGCATTTCTATGCTCAAATTTCTTATCTTGTTCCTGATATTGATATTTAACATATATTTAATTTAAATTTGCAAAAGGATATTATAGATAAGATTTTTCTTATTGAATTTACCTCTTTTCAACAACTTTGTGCAGCTCTTCATCATTATCAATTACAAGTGAGTCAATTTGAGAGAAACACTCCTATGGCTCCTGTTCTAGTTGATAAGAGTGATGTTTCTCCTAATACTAACAAGTTTCAAAAACCTAAAAACTATGTAAAGATAAATAAGAAAGAAAATGCATTTTTTGATCAAGTTGTTGTTGCGTCCAACAATGCCACCTCTGCATCCACTGCTTTTCGTCTAAATCATATGTTTACTCTTCTTTTTGAATCTTTATATTCTATTATGAGTAAGTTGTTGAATTCTAATATGATTACTTTGCCTCCTATTCGACCTCTTCTTCCTACTACGATGGCATCCAAATCCTTTGATCCCAAAGCCTTTTGTCAATACCATCGTCAGAATGGCCATGATACTGAGAACTGTTATTCTCTAAAACATAAGGTTCAAGACTTAATTGATTCTAATGCTTTATCTATTGATAATTTTGATATTAGTAGGAATAAATTTGTCTCTCCTCCTAATCAAAACCTCCAAATCTATACGAATCCTTTTCCTACACATGATACTAATACCATTATTCAACCATCTTCTATGGATATTATTTATGATTAAAAGATGGATGATTTCAATAATATTGTTAACCATGTGGAGCATGTTGTTTTTTCTCAACCTGTATCTCCACCCTAGCCTCAATCTCAACCTCAACTTAAATCTCCACCTCAACCTAAGCCTAAACCTAAACCTAAACCTCAACCTAAACCTCAAAAACAACCTAACAATAAATGACCTAAGGAAATCTCAATCACCTTTGATGATTATGAGATTATTAAAGCTCGTAATGGTCCCCTCTACATTTATTCTAGGATTGCTAAGATACCTACGTGTGGTTGTCTTGTTGATCCTACATCCTTAGTCAATGTCATTTCTGAAGAAAATATTTTTTCCAAGAACTTACAATGTGATTGTTATAATACATCAAATGTGTGGATCCAAACGTATAATGGTTTTCTATATCCATCATTTGGTTCTATTAACTTGTCTGTTGAACTTTGTGGTAAAGTTGTGGAAACTACCTTTTTTTTTGTCCCTACTTCTGATCTGTTTCAAGTTAAGTTTGGTTTACCTTGGTCTACTGCCATTCAGGTTGTTGCTTCTCCTATCCATAAGTGTATTAAGTTCATTCATGATGAAGAAGTGAAAATAATTAATCATAGTTTATATCAACCTTCTAGGCCTAGGGATTGTGCTTCCCTTGACTTAGTTTGGCCTTCAATACCTAATTCATGTTCTTCTCGACCTAATAACCTTTTTCACTCATATCAAGCCTATAAATATCACAAGATTGTTGAGTTAAGCATACCTCAGATGTATCTTAACTGTGCTTGTTTTCCTATGCCTTCCATACCTCCTTTATCCATTGCTTCTAGTTCTATTAATCAAGCTCCTAGTGTTTCTTTTCAGCCTACTGAGAATCCTACTAATCCTCCTATAGAACCTGTGGAGGAACCAGTTGTTGTTCCTCCTAGTTCTCAAAATATTTCAAACAAGACAAAATGTAACTGATCTTCTAATGAGCATCATAAGAAGCATCGATCTAAAGCTAAGACCTGTGCCTCTGTTCTTCAAAGTTCTTTACCTTCTTTTGACCATCCTATGCCTGATGTGTTGGAAGAAGTTAATGTTAATAATGATGTTAAGATGAATGATTATGATGATTCTATTTGTATCTTAGATTCTATTTCAATTAATCTTGATGAAGAAGATACTCTTGATGATCCTATTGATTCTAATGATGAATATGAGACTATTGATATAAGATATTCATACTGATTTACCTCATATACTTTCAACACAATTGATAATTACACCTAGTATCGAACATTTTGATTCTCAAGAGGATCCTTGTTTGGAATTGGCTATTATTCTTACTGTGTTAGATATAGTCCCTCTTGCAAGTTTCCCACCTTCCATAAATGATATAGACCGATATGGGGAGAGTTGGCGATGTGCTTGATTGGCTTGTCCTCCATGGTAGCCTTTTATGTGTTTGTCTATTGTATTGTGCTTCTTTCATAATGTGTTTGCTAAATGTTTTTTAGATTATTTTATACAACCCTTGTTACTTTGTTGGTGCAAGGTGATAAAGGAATCGAACCTATTGTACGATTCCTCTATATGTATCTCTATTCTTCTATATGTTGTTTTCATGTTATGTTGTACCTGTTCTATTATTCATAAATTTTTTCTTGTGTAGTCTGCTTGGATATGTGACATGGTAGCACCGATTCTTTTTGGTCTCCATGTTGTGGTCTGAAAAGACTCTTCTTCGTGACTCTTGCATTTTCTTTCCTCCATTGTGATTGTAGTTCTACTTTCTTTGGGGAATGATGTCAATTAATTTGCAATAATATCATTATATATATATATATATAACCTTATGATCATATTGACCCTACGGTAGGTAGATCCCTTCTCTGTTCTCTATATGTTTATGTGGTATTTCCATTGATTTGTCTTTTCTTGTGGGCATCTCGTAGTGGAAACATAATCGGTAGAGTTGTTTATGTTTCCGTTAAAGTCATTGCTCATGTTAAAGTGTTAGCAATGACTTTAATGTGGAGGCATATGCTCTGCTCACTTTTTTGCACACACGCACTTTCAAAATATTTTCAAACATAAAACTTTTTTCCCTTTATGGATTAGAGACTAATCCTTAAAGCATGGATTTTTACCTTATAGTATCTCTTGATCCCTCTAGTTTCAATTTACAAAAAATTTGATCCCTTAAGGTCTGAAAGTGTCCTTAAGACTTGATCTCTCTAGTTTGGCTTTGCTATTTTGGAATAGAATATTCCTGAGGGTGAATCCTTGATGGGTTGACTAGTGAGTAGCCACATTCACTAGGTGGTTCAACCCCATCTTTCCAGTTGCATTGTTTCCTTGTGAGATTCACAATAGGACATAGGTTCCCATTGGGCGAGGTAATCACACCCTCGCTCTTTTTTTTTTACTAGTGATGTCTCTCTTATTGTAATCTTGGGGTTGACAAAGACTTGAGTCCCTAGGGGCTTGAGGATTTCTTTGTCTCTTTGATTTCAATAAATTATCGTTTCTTTGTGATCTCCTTTACCAAGAGTTTGCATCGAGTCCATACTCTTGCTAAAGTGGGGGCTAAATGTATTGTCAAAAAATAGAAGTACTTCCATTTAGGACTGGTTTAGCCCTTTGACTAAGTGGTTTGGGTTCATGTCAAATGCCTTGAATGGGTCTTTGACTTGGATCTAGTTTTTTCCCTGTCCTACCCTTTTTTTCACTTCTCTCCTACCTATTTCTGGTATCCTTCTCTGAGATTTTGAGGTTCTTGACCTTAGGGTCAAGGTCGACCTCGACCCTAACCCAGGGTCTAAATTTCAAAATTCAAAGATCTCTGGATGTCGAGGTTTGGAAAGAATTATTTCCCGCTTCGGGTCGGTTGTTTTGGACTCCGAAGTAATGAATATTAAAAATATATTTAATATAGGTCCACTTCTAGGGGTATGAGCCTAATTAGATTTTAGTTCTCATATGGTGGCCTCTCTAGAAGTTTGTACCCTAGACTAGTATATAAGGAAGCCTTTCTCCTTTCATTTTCTAAGACGACACAAGAATATCACAAAATCTATGGAAGGATAATCTATGCATAATCCATAAAAAGCATTTAAGCATTCAATCATTCCAACATTCAAGGTTCAATTCATCAAGGATATCCATTAGTAGTAATTGAAGGATTCAAGCTCTATGGAGCCTTCTTGTTGAAGATTTCTCCATCCATATCCATTTAAGTTTCTTCCTATTCCAAGATCCATTCAAGATTGGTTTTCAAGATATAAAGGCAATTAATTTGAGACACCCTACATCCTACTTTCTACATTCTACATCCATTTGGTGCATTCATACTTGTGGATCCAAGGATTCAAATCCTCCACAAGGGTTTCAACATAAGCAAGGTGAATTGTTCTATTTACTTTTTTTATTACTGCAATTTCAATTCTATTTTAAGGTTAATCCCAAAACTGGGGTTTGACCAAGGCAAACCCCTCCCCCAACAAAAAACACCATTTTTCTTGTAGGTATAGGTATGGAACAATGAATTATAGAGTAGATTTAGATACCCTTTTTGGAAAACTTTTAGGATCCGTGAACAAATTTTCCATCAGAGTAGTGCAGGCCAAGGTCGACATAAAGGGGTATAATTACGACCCTGTATTTGGGTCAAGGTCGACCTGACTCAAAAAATAAAAATATTTCTGGGTTTTCTCTATCTCTGTGTTTCCATTCCAGATCCAATTGTAGAATTTCCAGAAACTTAGTAAGACACCAGAAAACAACAATTTCCATATCTTCTATACTTGGAGGTTAGTATTTGTCTTCAATTCATTTCAATTAAGGTTTTAATCATTTTAGATCTATTACACCCCCTCCCCAAAAAATGAGAATGTAAGTTTTTCCTCTTTCTTCTTACTTCAAATCGATTGATTCATTTGTGCATTGACCATTTTCTTGTGGTTAATCAATTTGGATCTTTCCTTTGTAAATTTTGGGGTAGGAGGAGAATCTTACCTTTCCCAACTTTTCATATGTAAAGGATATTATTTAGAGGCGCAAGTCCCTTGTTCCCTTCACTTTTTTACATTCATCATATTTTTATCCTTTACACTTTATATTTTTTATTCCCTCTCTGAATGAAAATTTTGTCTTTCAGAACATTTTTGTCTCCAAGATTTGCTTTTGTAACATGTTATTTTGCATGTAGATGATCTTGGCTTATGAATTATTTGAATTCTAACAATCAAATCTCTAGAAGTTCCTAGGATTTTTCACATAACCTTACTGGATTCCAACCTGAAACCTTTGTTATTCAACTGAGAAACACTCAACAAATTGTGCTTCAGTCTGTCAGCCCAGTAAAAATCATTGCAATTAGTAGTGTCATTAAGTTCTATAGAAATTTTACCTCTTACCACACATGGAGAACCATTTCCAAATCTGATTGCACCACCATCACATTCTACTAATGAAACAAATTTTCTTTTATCACCAGTCATGTAATGTGTACACACTATTAGATAACTAAGAGGGGGGATGAATCAGTTAGTTCTAGTTATCCTACAGTCCCAAATACTCCCAGATGTATATAAAAACAATTTAAAGCATATAAATCAACTCAGTGAAATATGAAATGTGATATCAAAGTTAATTACAAACTCATCTACTGAGTATTAGTAAATCAATACTGTGATTACCGATCAATGCATATAAAGTAATGTGTAAAGTAAAATAAAAATCAAACACATCCATACACATTAAAACATAGATTTTTAACGTGGAAATCCTACTAAGGGAAAAATCTTCTCGGACTGGTAACCCAAAATAATATACTCTTCTAAAGTGATCTCGGTAAAGAGCCAATCGTGTTAAAGGTTACAATGCACACTGTTACGTGTGACCTGTTTAGAGGATTTATCACTAAAAATTCTCCCTTGACCAATCATTCACTATGGGGTCAACAAGAAAATACTCAACAATCATTTGAATGTCATAATAAAGACTGTTAAGTCCTACTCGGTTAAGAGATTTTTCTATAATAATGGTTAAACTGATATAGTAATGATCTGACTCAAATACAACTCTATTTTCAGATTTTTAGATCTATGCTAAGTACATAATTCATATGATCAATAATCACTTTAGTCTCTTTTTTCTTCATACTCTATTATGTTCAGTAAATACCCTTTTCTGTCACTCGGTGTTGTCTGCAAAATTGCTCAGTTCTGTCTTCAACCAGTTTGATCAGTCATGCATGAAGTTAATGTCTTCAGCAATATGCATGTGCGCATTTGCATGTATGCATATATGATTCATAATGAATCTCTTTTCTCTTATATAGACATCATAAATCATTTTATTTCCATCCTTATATTTTGCCTCTTGACCTCCATCCTTGATTTTTCTGCTACATCCTTCCTCGGCAGTTGTGTCAAAAACACGTTTCATTCTCCTTCGTCCGATCATCTTGAATTTTCATATCCATTTGATCAACATAACAAATATTATCAATTACCTTGAAATCATAAACAATTGACAGCTCGACATCTTAGTCAGACTTTGGTTTGTTTCATTCAGTCAATACCATGATATGTCAGTGATCCCTAGATCAGTTATCACTGTGCTTGGTATACACTATGCTTACTCGATGTCAATTGTTCCAACTCGATGTATACAAAATTATTCAATTACTGACCACATAAACTTTGTTTATTCCAGATCTTCAATCCATAATAGATGTTTGTTATCATGATGATAATCAAATAAGTTAACATTAATGACAATACATTAACTGATTAATGTCTATCATCACATTAGTAACTCGGTTGATCATCAACTCAATGACTTCAAATATACAATCAGTTATAGTTCATCACACCCACTATCTATAATCCAATCACCACTATAATTCAGACTTGAAATAAATGATGTCTCCTCATTATCTCCATCTTCACTGGTTGAGGGATCTTCTTAGACTGCAATTAACACTATTTCCTCATCATCATCTCTTCTGTATGATTCTTCATCAGTCACTCCATCTTATGCTAGGTAGCATACTTTATTACTCTTGTCTTTAAAGTTCATGAATTTTGTAGACTTATCCTTTCTATCACTATTAGGACATCTAGATGCTATATGACCAATTTTATTGCATGAAAACAAATTTAAGTGTAGTTTACCTTGATATTTGCCTTTTCATCTAGGTAATCTCCTTGCTAGCAGTGCTTCCAAATCTTCTTTCTCTCTTTCCTCATATAGGATAGAATCATAATCATGTTTCCCTTCAGAACTACTAGAGACTTCCTTTCATTTCCTTTTTGTACCAATGGTTAGGGAAGCTTTGAAAGAAGACTCTACTCTAGGCACACTTTTATTAAAATTTCTCAACTCAAAAGTAATAAGCTTTCGAATTAATGAATCTAGAGTCACATTTGTAGGACTGATAGATATCAGTTCTTGTATAGAATATACTCTAATAACATACTATGGTAGAAGGTTTCTCATGATTTTTCATACCACATCATCATCATCAGGTTCACCACCAACTCTTTTGATAGCAGAGACAACTTCCTTTAGTCTTTTTCTGTATTGACCAATATTTTCTCCTTCCTGCATCCTCATTTCATCATACTTTCTTCTTAGAGTGTCTACTTTATCTTGTTGGACATGAGCATCACTGTCATTAACTATTGCCAGCTTATCCCACATATCTTTTGCATTAACCATTTATTTTATATCCACAAACTCAACATCACTCAAAGCACTTGCAATTTCTATGATAACAATGTTATGTTCCATTTTTTTTCCTCAGGAGTTAGGGTTCCAGAATGTTGAGCATACTTTGTTGTAAATGATCTAATGCTTTTTCTCCAATGCCAAACAAATGCATCTTCATCCTGCTTACCCATGGAGAGACATTTTCTTTACAGAACTTGGGTGCTTCCTTCTCATACATCTTCATATCTCTCCCTAAGATGTTAAGCCTTCAAAATAAAGGAACTATGCTCTGATACCAATTGCTAATATAGGTATGATTACTGAGAGGGGAGGGGTGAATCATTAATCTGCACAAAATTCACCAATTCAACTTATTTAAACTTCATTCACCACAACATGTAACTAACATAAGTAAACTTCAATGCATACATCCATAAGTAATCAATCACACAATATAAACACCATATTTATCTTGTTGAAACCCAACTAGGAAAAAACCACGGTGTGAGATGATACCTACAAAATTTGTACTCTTCTGGAATACACCCTGTAAGGAGCTTACCCTGTTAAAGGTTTATAAAATACTGTTAGGTGTTACCCGGTTAAGGGATTTGCCTAAGATCTGATAGTATCTTTACCCTGTTAGGAGTAGCCTTGTTAGAGGACTTTAAACACAAGATAATGTGTAACCTTGTTAGATTATTTACAATAAAATATCTATTAGGATCCACCATGTTAGGGGATTTTATTGTTACAATGATTAGAAAGCAACAGATAAAAATGATTTGTTAAAACTGCACTACCTCTGCATGATCAGATCATTTTAATCTTTGAGATACATCACCATACTGTATTCTCTTCCTCAACTCGATCGCACTTCATTCCCTTTCTTTCTTTGTCTCCAAATCCTTTAGCAATTCACATTCAACTCTCTCTCTCTCTCTCTCTCTCTCTCTCTCTCTCTGTTCTTCAACTGTTCTATTATATAGAATTACCTCCACTGACTTACAACAAACCCTAGATCTAAGATATAAACAATTCAGATCATTCTAGGTAAGATCTAGAGACTCAACAAATATTTTCCTCTAACCACATTGGGTTCCATATTGATTTTCATTGGTAGTTGAGTCATGTCAAAAACCTTGTTTGACCAGAAAAAAAAAAACTTCCTGAAGAAGCTTTCTCAAACATATACCTCGATCAATGTGTTGTCAAATGATTCCCATAAATCATGTAACATCCTTCCATATTAACAAAAATAATCACTAATCGTTTAATCATAAATAATTTCATTACAGATCCACAAATCTTCATAGCCTATTCAAGAACTCTTTCTTGTTTACATGTTCATTCTGTTAACACAACTTCCAGTCAATTAAATGAGATGCACCCCTTAACATTATGGTTTGCGCTCGTACAAACAATATCTTGACAATGTATAAAAATATATCCTATGACCGCTCCATCCAATACTTCAGTGATCTGAAGTAACAATCAAATCATTTATTGTCTTTCACTGACTAATTTAACATTTTACTCAGTTTGTGTCCATTCAAACATAACCAACTTAATTATCCATAAAAATGCCGCGATAGAAAAATTAACATCAACACACATGATATAACCTTCCATAACAATAGAAACACTAGAAATATACTGCAACTCAGGATTCACTTACACAATATTAGATGATATACTAAAACATCAATTCAAGTAGCTGACATCAATGGAAACCAAATAACTGATTCTCTTGTCATCAAATTTGTATCAAACTTCATCAATGCATCACTTAGCATCATTGCATCAACTAGTCTAATAGTACAACACAAATAGATTTGCATCTCTCTTTCACGTATAGAATTTCCTCTGTGAGTAATCTTACACAAATTCTTTGTAATTGTAGGTTAAATACTATCTCTGCCACCCCAAAATAAATCATTCTAGGAATTTGCAAGCTCAGGAACCATAAACTACTCCAACAAAATTTGAAACTTTCTCTGATACCACTTTGTTCAGTCAAGGATGAAGGGAACTCAAAGAGACTTGTCCAATCCTTACATCACGAGTCACAAAATGGAAACAACAAGTAACAATAAAGAGAGATATACAAGAGCAGTCTTCTTTATTATCAGAAAATCATATACAAAGGATCTGCAACATGCAACCATACATGCCTGATTACAAACAAAATTCCTTACAATATCCTTAGAATTTATCTACATCAAGATAATCTTATGAGAGTTTCCCTTTCTAGTTATCAACTACTAATGATAAAATCTCTATCAAATACCTCTCAAAAAGGGAACAAATTCATAATCTTATAAATCCTTTGCAAACAATAGGCTGGCCTAGAAAGATCACATTTCCCAAGAATAGAAAAATGCATTATAAAATATAGGTCAGGACCCAAATCATTAGGATCTACTTCCAATTAAAGAAATAAGAATCATGATCCTTGAAGTAGGTCATCCACATACATAATATCATCGAGAAATGGGTCATTAAGCTTTGTCAATCAGGAAATCCTTCGCAAGATTGAAAGAACACAAACTAGTCAGAAAACATGAAGAACAATATAGTCCTACCAAGAATATGCAAGATCTCATGCATGAAATAACCAAATGATGCGTGAACCTCCAAAAAGGTTCAACAAGATGCCAAGAGCACACTGTAAGGATCGCAACTACAAAAGATCCAAACTGAACGATCGTAGAAAGAAACTTAGAGACTGATCAAACAAGAAAATAGAAAACAATGTTTTTTGGTTGATGCCAGATTGCTAAGATTAAAAGATTGTCCTACGTCATATTCTAAAAAATACTTAAAATGCATCATAAATATTACACATACAAGCTAATGAAATGCATGAAGTAAACTCTAATAATTCAAAATGTTATGCAAATATGATCTAAAGACCAAATTAGAATGGAAATGTTACGAGGCAGATTCACCAAAATGTAATGAAAAAGAAATGAATACATGAATGGTTTGGATAATGGAAGGGGGTTGGAATGAGTGTTCACTAGGATGATCAAACAAGATAGGAAACATCACATCCCAACTTCCATCTCTTTTTCATTACATTAGGAAGGGGAAAGTAACCACTAGGCTTAAGAGGACTCAAGTGTTGAACAGGTGTAAGGTTTTCTCCCTTCACTAAGAGTAGATTGATTGAAAAAAAATCAAAATAAAAGAATAGGGTAAATAGGATGAAATGGAGGAAATTTGTGTATACAGGCAACAATTAGATTGATATGTAAATTTTGACACTAGATTTGGGAAGAAGAGAAAGCCACTAGCCTGAACAAAAAATTTCATCCAATTTTTTCTGTCAATAACAACCTAGGTAGTAGGGGGTGATTGGAATCGCGCATGTTTGTGGGATTTGCCCTTGCTCTATCAAAATTTGTGAAGGAGCTAGGAATTTGAAGCAGATTATTATACCTTCATGAATCTGAATCTGAAGGTCCATCACCTGTAACCTACACACATAAAAAGGAGAAAATGTTGGGAGAAATGGGTTTGGCTCGGCCAAACCCCTATATAGGAATTAACCTTGGAATAGAATTGAAATTGTATAAAGGAAAAAGCATGATGTTAGTAGAAGAGGCTTGGCAATATGTTATACCTTCCCAAACACTAAATGGCTCATGAAGATGCTTGAAAGTTGTCTTGAAGTAGTCTTGAGCTTTGACTGAGGATAAGAAGAACATGAATGCCTTCACACTTGATAGGATCTATACATTGCTCCATATTGTCCATGCTTGATGCTTGAATGAAGTTGAGTGCTCCTTGAATGATTTCTTAAGGATGGATGTTGATGAATTCCACTTGTTAGATCCCAAAATGAGGGAGGTAGCTTTCTATTTATACCTCTCATAGCCATTTTGGGGTTCAAAAGTTGAAGGAGGTTGGCTAAAGATTTAAAATATTGCTCAAAATCAAAACACCGATCTCCAATTTAATTTTGGGCCCAAGTTAGCATGTAAGGGGTGTCTCCCAATATATGAGGTGATTTTTCTACAACCCGTAAGTCTTAAGTCACCCAAGGGTTTACGATGCAAAAATGGATCAAATTTTAATAGATGGTTAATTTTAATATGAGGATTCCAAAAATGTGTGTCAAATTGAGGTGAGATCAAACATAATGGAAAAGGAAGCCTTGGACACTAAAATAGGGCCTAACTAAGGACCAAAATTATAAGTGCTTATCATTTAGGACACTGCACTTAGATAAAGGCATTATGTTCTTTTTAAAATTTTGAGCTAAGCCCAAGTAGTCTTCCAATCATCTCTGGTAAAGGCCAACAAACTGCATTGACTATCTATCTTTAGGACATATGTTGCATCTCTGTTACAGGCTAGATCCTTGATTGACTTCTCCATCCTCTTATAATCATCAAGAAGCTTCACCAAGATGGTAAGCTTTACATCTGCAATGTTCCAGAGGTGGAATTTTTTTTTTTTAATCTTCTTCTTCTGATTGTTCAATAGATTCAACTCCAAATACAAGCTCTCTATTTGTAGCGTACAACTACCATCTGCATCCTTCTTAAATATACATAATTTGAAAGTTATACTATATATTATCTATCTAATCTCCTATTTCTTGGTGGAAATAGGCCATCTATTGCAAAATTGATATACTATTACTACTTCACTTGCACTATTTTCAAATTCATTATATCTTCTTGTATTCAGATGTGTGCAACTGCACACTTATCTACAAGTTCTTCTAATATTTTCTCCTCTACAGGTGTTCTCTACCTCTTTCAAAAATTGATGCCTCCAATTGGGAAGCATGTTGCTTGAGACCATCAAGAAGAACTTGTATGTGCTCCACACATGTTAAATTATCATCCATGTGCACCTCCAAAAGTCCTTCATGAAGTACTTTCGTCTTTCACTGCAACCTCAATGATCTCAGTGTTCTCCATATGGGATTTGATAAACTCCTCGCAATCAGAACGGTGAAGGACATCATCCAAGTGTAGCTTATGCAAATGAGTCAACCAGTTAAGTTTTGCCTCACGTTGTGTGATGGGTGCGTGTAGTACCTCCATCGTGTAATTGAAAGGCTTACTGATATTATTTATCAACAGACTTAAATAATAAGTAGATCATTTGAGTTGTCATTTCCTAGTTATTATGAGCCATAAAACAATAGATCTCTCGTAAAATTGAGAGACACTTTAATCCATGCTAAATTGTGTTGTGGATTTTTTTAGAATACTTGTAAATAAAAAAATTACAATGTTAAGAAACATATCCAAAGAAACAATCATATTGTCTACAAAAAGAGAATTGTATCATTATTGTCTATATGTCTAGACTAAATGGTCAAACCATTGAAAAACACTAATGATGGTTTCACATTTGATCCTCCTAGATTTGCCCTATAAATAGAGGGCAATTTATTTAAATGGAAGTTAATTAAAAAAAAAAAATTATTATTATATTTATAATAAGATGTAAAATTAATCGTTATAATACCTTTATAAATCACTAAGCATATATTATGATAATTTTAACCAATGATTTATCAAAATCCTAAAAAGCCATCTACTACAATTATACATTATACATTATACACCATTTTGTCTCGTGAAACAAACATTTTGAAAATAATTTGGTATATATATGTAGAAACAAATCTCCCATAAACAAATGCTAAATTTAGTAGTCACGAAGTGTTAGATATAATATTAAACTATATTACTCTGCAAAAGAAGGATTTATTATTATTCCTTTATGATAAGATCAAGTAGTCAAACTGTAAGAAAACACCATTGCACATTTGATCCTCTTCGATATACCACATGAATAAAAGGCAGCTCATATAAATAGAAGTTAAAAAAAAATTTAAATTTAAAAAATAATTATTATTATATTGACAGCCAGATGTAAAATTGCAATGCTATACTTTTCAATAAATCCACTCACCATATATTATGATTGTCTCTCTAAAACAATGCATTATCAAAATCCTTCAAAATAATTTCTTATATTTATGAATAAACAATTATCCCATGTACAAAGACTAAATTCTGCAGTCATGAGCATGTTTTTGATATTAGTGCAGTCATGAGAATGTTAGATATTATACTAAACTACATTTTGTTTGTAAAAGGAGATATCTACCATTCTACTATTATAGTCTTTAGGATTAGATAAGATAGTCAAGCTGTTGGAAAACATGACTGATAGTTGTATATTTGATTTTCCTACATGAATGAAGGACAACTCATATGAATAGGAGTAAAAAATTAAAACTAAATCAAATTTTAAAACCTCACCCAATTTCATGAACTGTAAAAGAAAATGATATCATTAATTAAAAATCATAATTGTTTTTAAAACAAACATAATAATAATCATTATATATACATATATATATATAATTAATCTTTACAATATTCTACTTTTAAATAAATCACTGAATATATATTATGATTTTCTTTATAAACAATGTGTCATCATGTGATGTTGCTATCAGGATAGGATTCAATTGTGTAATTTTTGAGTCAAATTCATTGACCCATGTTTCATGAGTAGTGGTTCAGAAGACTCATGTTTCATGAGTAGTGGTTCAGAAGAGCATATCTCTCGTGAGAATGAATGGAACACTTAGCACTCATTGTATCTAAGTGACTTTCGCGTAGGTGAAACACTGGAACTTCCTAGGAGGTCACACATCCCCTTACTACTCCAACTCAAACACACTTAACAATATGTCATCATATCCCTTAAAATCCCTTCATCACAATTTCACACCATTACCCACTCAAACAAACATTTTCAAGTCTCTTTCATCCATCTATGATGAACAAATCTTCCACAAACACAAAATTCTGTACAGAATCAAGAGAATGCTAAACTCTATATATAATGATTTTCTTTATAAACAATATTTTATCAAAACTAGTTAAAATCCCTCCATTACAATTTTACAGCATTGCCCAATAAAACAAGCCTTCCATAGAAATGAACAAACCTCCCCTAAACAAACACTAAATTCTGCACAGAGTCAGGGGGATGCTAGACACCATTTGTTATGATTCTCTGTGTATTAAACAATTTTTTTATCATAATCCATGAAAACCCTCCCCCATTACAATTTTACACCACTATCCTATCAAACATACATTTTGGAAACAATATCTTTCATGTATGGAGAAACAAATCTCCCCTGAACAAACACCAAATTCTGCACACAGTCAGGGGAATGCAAGACACTATAATTTCCAAGATCTGAATGCACATTAACATATAAAAATGTACAGATTTTCAATGAGGAAGATTGAATATGCAGATTGAGTGTCAGTGAAGAAAGCAGGCAGCTGCAGGATTGTTCCAGGGGATGGTACCAACGGTCACATAACCAGCAGCCCATGCTTGGTGTAGCATGTAACTCCTCTGCATGTAACTCTCTCGCATGTCTGAGGCACTGCTCACCATATAGCCGTAGAGTCTGTGAACAAAACTGGAAAACTGCCTGAGCATTAAGGGTAGGTTTCTTGTGCAGGAAGGAATGTATGAAACTGCATAAGACACCAGATCAAACACACACCACATCTTCAATTCTCTTTTACCTGAATGCCAATACAAATTTTGCTTAAATCAGAGGACCCAATTTTACTATGGAGAATGAAAATAGAAACACAATCCAATTTGGATATATAAACAAAATTCAGATGACTTTCTTTCACCTGCCATTCAATTCCTAAGTATGATTGTCAACACAAATTTTGCTTGAATCAGAGACTCAGTTGTAATATGGAAAAATGAATAAAATTATGGGAAAAAAAACCAGAACCAATTTTAATATGGAAAAACGAATCAGATAAATGTTTTTCTTAAATCAGAAAACCCACTTTTAATATGGGAAAAGAAATAAGATCTAATTGTAATATAGAAACAAAAATATCAACACCAATTTCTTTAAATCAGAAGATTCATTTTTAATATGAGAAAAAAATAAGAGTAATATGGAAAAAGAAACAAGACACAATTTTTTTTATAGAACAGAAAACCATATAAATGCTTTTCATCTATATCCCAATTCAAAAACATGAATGTCACACCAATTTTCTTAAATCAGAGGACCCAAAAGTACTAATATAGAATAAGAAATACACCCAATTTCAATATAGAACAGAAAACCATATAAATGCTTTTCATCTATATCCCAACTCAAAAACATTAATGGCATACCAATTATCTTAAATCAGAGGACCCAATAGTACTAATATTGAATAAGAAATAGACCCAATTTCAATATAGAAAACGAAACAGACCCAATTTAAATATTGAAACAAAAAATATTAATGTCCTTCACCTGTCTTTAACTTCGGAACTATGAACGTCTAACAGCCATTTCCTTAAACCAGAATACCCACTTTAAATATTGGAACAGATTCCATTTCCCCTGTTTTGATAATTCTCTGACATTACATCATATTTGACTTGTTATGTTTATCTGACATCATTGTTGGGGTTTCCCATAATTTGACAACCATTATTTCAATCTTTGTTTTTTTGCAGATGAGGTGAAGATAATGGTATCCATCTACTCCCACCAATTTTGGTTGCCTTCCTCACATTGGGCTTCCCTGAACAGTGGGATCATATATTGCTTTTAAAAGCACAGTAGGGATATGGATATGGATATGGATATGGTTATGGTTATGGTTATGTTTATGGTTATGGTTATGGTTATGGTTATGCTTTTTCTTTCTCACTTTACCTTTTGATGTTTACAATGGAGCTAATTATTACAGAGACGACTGTGATGGGTTACTCACTTCACTTTTCTTAAATGTCTCTTTTGTATATTTTTAATATATATTTTACTTTATTTTAAAAGGGTTGTTCTTAATTCATATGTTTCAAGTCACCCACTTAGCTAATGGAAGTAATATTAGTCATCTAATTGATATAATATTGACAATAAACTAACAATTTGACCTATTAAGATAATGGGTACATTCACATTTTTTCTTTAAATATATTTTTTAATAATATAATTATTAAAATAGTCATATGTAATGTTTTGCAGTAGGACTGTTATTGTTGTGATGTAGTCTTTTTTTCTTTTTCTGTTTTTTATTGTGAAGTTCTTTTGGACTGTTGTATCTATCTTAAGTATAAATAATTTTTTTAATAATATAATTCCACTAAAAGAGGGGAAAATTTTTATTCAATCACAAAAGAGATACAAACAAGGTGTCCAGCAAAGAGAGCACTAAAGCACTAAAGAGCCCTATCACTATCCACTACATGATCCCCAACCCCCCAAAAAAACCTTACCCCCTATTTAAACAATATATTGCTCCATTTTTTTGCCCATTTTAAACAATCCGCAACACCATTCCACTCCCAACGAATGTCGGGTGAGAGTAATGGAATTGGGGAGCTGCATAAGTGGAGAATCTATCTGATATCTAAAGCTAACTGCCAACTACCATCCCCAAGCTCCTGCCTGCCCCTCTACTAGTTCTTTAATAGTAACATTTTATTTAATGTTGAATCATAGTAGATGACCAAAACTATTTAAGAGAGGTATATTGTTAATAGAAAGTATTCATATGTTATACAATTATATCTATTATGACATAAAAGATAGTAGTTAATCAAATGATAAGTTATTTGAAAGAGATAATAACTTGTATAGATTTGTAAATCTGTTTGTGCTTCTCACTCTAATTTTTTATAATAATTTTTTTTTTTCATAAAAGTGATGGAAGTCACTAAAGTTTTTATATATTAATGATTAGAAATAGAGAGTACAGACAAAAGGCACATGATGAATCTTTTTATAATAGTTAACTTTTAATGGCTACACAATCATTTTGTACATCTCTCTCCCTTTGTAAAAACATTTTTATACGTGTAAATTTTATTTCATTTCAAAAATTAGGAGTTCCTAACTAGAATATTTGAAGCTATTTCCCCTAATTGATGTAGCAATAAGCTAGCAAATAAACATATATAGGTTCAATGAACACATCCATTATTTTTTATTAGAGTAAGCTTTTGTTAGAAATAAATTTTATAATGAAATAATTGAAAAGAAAAATGATTCATTAATTCATTAATATAATTGAAAAGGAAAAAAACACATTGATTTTTTTTACATATCACTCATTTTAGAATAACATTTTGTTTATTATTGAACTTTGAAATATCTATTTAAGAGAGATATATTGTGGACAAACCATATAAATGTTATATAACTATATTTTTTATGATATAAAATATATGAATTACAATTGATAGAAAAAAATTTAAAAATAAAATAAAATGAAATAAATAATTTTTTTAAATAGAATAACAATCTATAAAATTTAATTTAATTTTTTTTAGTCTACAATTCTATTAGTATAATCTATTACTCTCAACTATAAGAAATTTAAAATAAGAGAGATTATGGTATACAAATTTTATTTTAAAAAATATATTAAAAATAATTTACATGCATTTTGAGATCCCGAAATATACTGCAAGCTCTTCAAAATATTTTAAAGATACTTTGCATACATTTTGAGCTGTATGTAATATACTCCAAGCTCTTCATATTGAATATGCACCTTCCACTTTCAAAAATATATCCAACTTTAAGAACTTATACTCTAAAGCAAGGAGGGAATTATTTGTAAGTTTAACATCATTAAGACCTTCACACCAAGCATAACAATTATAGATATTGATAGTTAGATTTGTATTGTAGAATTTGAGGTATGTTTAATTTATACTCTATAATAACACAATAAATATGAGTAAGATTAAAACCTTAACGACCCCTCACTGTGAACGGGGATTGCAAATATTGGTGGTTAAATTTTCAAATTAGATTTGTATGTATTGAGGAAAGTTTAATTTATACTTTGTACAAGGTGAGACATATTATTCTCTTGTTATGGACAATCATTGTAGATATTTTTTGTATTAAGTATAATGGGATAAAAAAGATATACATCACAACAAGGGAAGGCAGAGCCTTACAGCAAGATTATCAAAGTATCACAGTTAACACGTACAAAAATAAGCATAACAACAACCCTAGCTAGTGAATAATCTCATCATAAGATTCAGCCCAAGTAGTCTAGCCCTGGCGACCTTCCATCCAAACAATGTTCTTTTTCTATTGGATTTGCACCAGCACGAGAATCTTGTCATCAAAGGTGAATTTCTTGTTCTTCTTAATTTCATATTATAAGTCTTTTTCTGAGAGTGGGGGATGTTAAATTCAGATCTAAGATCTTCCCAGGAGATAAGTTTATCATTCTCAAAGAGGTCAATGAGCTGTGAGATACCCGTACTAGCCCAAGATCTGGTAGAGCATCCTTGGGAAAGGGCGAGGGGTATGCCAGATAGGCAAAGGTTCTGCCAAATCAACCTTTCACCATGAAGGAGGTTGTTATCATGGAAATCCAAGTTAGGAAAAAACACTCTAACATGTTCCCAGGCCTTCCAAATGGATTTAAAAACAACAGATCCTTGAACAAGAATCGAGAAATTTCCCCCAATAAGGTCACACAGAGGAAGATTCTTCCAAGACTTTACATTTTTAGGGAAGCCACACTCAATGTTATTCCTAACCAGGACTTTCCAAGGTTTAGAACCTTCTAAAGAGTGAAAGCTCCATTAGGCAACAAGGGCAATCCCTTGAATCTTAAGGTCCTTTAACCCCAGCCCCCCAAGGATCTTGTTAGTCTGGCACCAATCCCATTTAACAAAATGGACCTTAGTATTGCTAAAAATCTAAGCAGAGGAGTAATACACATTATAGGAAGAGAGTATTTTTTGGCAAACCTGAATTCTAACAACCAAGGAAAGAGTTTTATTATGCCATTAGACAGCTTTTTACTAATTTTTTCTTTAATCCAAAACCACATATCCTTTAGAGATGGTTCAATAGAAAAAAGGGATGTCAAGATATCAGACAACTTTTTGAGGGCCATCCCATTGATAGCCATACTTGCAGATCCAATCAGGAGGCTGGTCCCTCCATCCAAGGATAATAGATTTGGACTAAGAAAGGAGAGCACCGGAGATAGTGCAAAATAAACTAAGCTTTTTGTATAAAATTTCAAAATTTTCTTCAATGAGCTCAAAAAATAAGGCAGTGTCATCAGCTAATTGGCAATTAATCAAGTCAGAGTTATCCGGTAAAGAAACACCCTTGACACAAGGAGAAATAGAATTGTGTCTAAGAATATATGAAAGGGCATCAAAGGTAATCACAAAAAGAGTAAGAGCAAGGGGGCAGCCTTGCCGACTAGATCTGCCCAGAGTAAAAGGATCAGAAAGGGAGCCATAGCAAGTCCATGATTGTAGATATTGATTTTCAAACTTAAATTATATCAATATTATATCAATGGTTATGTAGATAGGTTGATTTGTTTGTTTTAGATGATGCTTGTTTTTAACAATAAATAATGTTATCTTATAATGACAAGCCAAATGGTATTATTTTAAAACTTAAAATGTCAAGATCTTTTTAAGATCTTTTTTATGACATGCATTTATTAATCTATTCATAAGTATAATTAATATGAAAAACTATTAACTCTTAGAAAGTTATACAATGATTTGGTTTAAAAGTCCCCCTTTTCACCTATATTGTTTTTATTTTTCAAATAAAAACTTAATAGATTTTATAAAAAGATTTTCTACAAGATTGCACAATAAAATCTATAGAAAGCATGGTCTAATAATTAAATTTATATATTTTAAATATTAACTTACTCTATTTGTGATTCCATTCAAGA
This sequence comes from Thuja plicata, assembly GCA_018584345.1. Lineage (NCBI taxonomy): Eukaryota > Viridiplantae > Streptophyta > Pinopsida > Cupressales > Cupressaceae > Thuja > Thuja plicata. Next base: position 456,646 of record MU223672.1, read on the forward strand.
ATGTAAATAATGCTAATTCTCCATTTCTAACTACCTTTATTCAAGATATAATAAACAAAGTTGTAATATGGAGAAAAGATAACTTCTAATTGTAGAATCAACAATATATTAATATTTGATCTAGTTTAATATGGTTATTTATTTCTAGTTCAGTAGGGATGTTTGTTTCAACATATTTTTGGTATTTATGTAATGGTCTTGAATGGCTATATTTATGACTTTTTGGTGGTGTGTATATGGTTATTTCCTAATTAGTTTCCCTCTAGATTCATTTCCTATATAACTAAGGGGTCTCAATATACTTTCACACAATTTATTTTCATCACTTGTATATATTATTATAATTCTATCTTGTTATTCTTTTATTCTCGCAATTAGCTCTTAGAAATATTGAACTTCAGATAGCTACCTCTATTACTAATTTCTACATGGTATTATTACAAGAGATTCTCTAGGGTTAGCTCATTTTAGAAGATCTAAGGTTTATACTCCTTTACTTTCTTGAAATTAAGTACACTTTGATCTTGTATGCAAGTACATGATCTAGAAAATTAAAAATTTGAGAGAAATAATATATTTTGGAGGATTTTATTTGGGACATTGTTTTATAAGGTTCTCTTTGTTATAAATATGTATGTAGTATTTTCATTGATGTCAACCTAATGTATTTAGTTTCCTAATGTGTGGAGAATCATAGAGGTCCACAAATGAGTGATCAAATGTTGTCATAATGTCTAGTGACGATGTTGAGTTAGTATGTGGTGTTTCTTAAGGGTGGTAGTGTTAGAATAAAAATCTATTTTCACTTATTAATTAAATCATTATTGATTTAATTATTAAGACACCTTATTCACTTATTTTAAATCATTATTGATTAAATTATTAAGTCGCCTTTTTATCTCTAGTTCACTTGAGCTTTAAACTCTAGGCATGAAATAATTAATTCTTTATTAATTATTCATGCAACCTAGGTTTCTCCACCCTTCTTAGGGTTTTGATCTCCTTTATTAGGATTGATCACTTTGTAATTATATATTCTTTTATAATTCCATCCCATTATTATTCAATCAATTGAGGATGTTTCCTCTTTCATAGATCTGTTGTTTCTGGCCTCCATAGTCTTTGCTTCTCTCTTTCTGTGATAGGTGTTTACATGCAGGTGATTCTTGGGAGCTGTAGGGTTGATAGTTTTCATCAAATCCAATATGGTATTAGAGCTCCAGACCTTCATGCCCCTATTCTCTTGATGAGAGACTTGGCCTTGTTCTTCAGATCTAATTTTTGAGAGGTTTTATCTAAGATTTTGGTGGATTTGGGGGGGGGGGTTATTTTTTGGAGTACTTTGGGAAAAAATGGACATCACGATCGAGTCCGGAAGGTGCGAAAACCCCCCATTTTCATATAAGGCATGCCCAATTTGGACACAGTTGAAATTTGGGCCCTCTTTTTTGCATGCACAACCTTGGCATGCTTTTTGAGGTAAAAAATGCATCGATTTCCATACCACCTCAGTTTCCATTCTGATGATGTCAGCAGTCGCAGGTCTAAGATATGGGTTAAATTTGACAACGACCAACCCATCATACAGCTTGCCCTTTTTTTCATAATGAGTACCTTGTGGTGTTTTCCTCATATCTTGAGCATACAGTATCATTTTTTTGAAAATGAGATATCATCGAAAAGCTGGTTCCGAGCCCAACCTGATTTTATAGGTTTGGTTTTCTGATTTTTCTATCTTGTAGGGTGTTTTTCTAGTCAAACTCAGGGTTCCATTTTGCACTCTGATCGCCATATCTTTCTCCTCTGGACTTCATTTTAAAACTTACGCATGGGGTTGAAAAGTTGGTTATGTTCTCCTTATTCTTATATGGGTCTCACACACAAAATTTTCTCCAGGTATATTTTATTCCATATTTTCCTTTTTGTAATTCTGGTAGATATCTTGGATGTTTTAGGTCTTGGGATTGTTTCCTTTCTGGATACTGTATACATCTTTTTCTGTAGCATTTTTTGCAAATGCACTGAGATAAAGTGCCATCATTTATGCTTGGGATCTCACAAATTTTATGTCTGATTATACTAACACTATATTATAAAGTGTCATCGGGGCGGGGGTTGTTGAACCTTTCTCAAGTGAGTGTTCCTTGGACATGACATTAGCCTCATGTGTGTCAGTGACTGATCATCCTTGAAATCATACTTTATTTGTTCTTGTACATTCTTCATCATGCAATTATTCATGGCAGTCTCTCAGTGTATCTATTATACCTCTCCCTGATCATCATTATGGGGAGTGTTTCCTGTTGGGTCTGTTAGCATTATTTTCTGAAATTTTTTTATATTTCAAAATGTGGTCTTTACCATGTTATTGACATTCAGTTATGGCCCTTTCATGTAAAAAAGTATTAAAATGTGCATAAGCCTTCAAGCGGTCACCTTTTATGTTTAGTCATGCAATCGCGCTATCTTTATCAAGCAGTCATTTAACTATGCAAGTGAGTGAGTGAATGAGTTGTCATGTGGTCACACAGTCACGATGGTCTTGTAAAATGTTAACTTGACTGTGCGAGAGAGCTACAAGGTTATAAGTCATGTAACTTTATTATTAGGTTTTTTTGTGCGAGTGTGCGAGCAAGAAAGAAATTGCGTTATCGTTCACTCGCTAATGTAACTTAACTTAACATTTTTTTTCTGTGAGTGAGCAAGTCAGGTTTAGGTTAGGTCGTCGCTCACTTGCTGAGGTTTATTTCATGTTATCTTTTGTTCTGCGAGTGAGAGACATAGTTTTTATTTCATGTTATATATTGTTATCGCTCACTCGTGATGGATTGTTCACTTAAATTTTTTATTTTGCAAGTGTGCGGCCAAGGAGGTGTTGGACTTATTTGATGTGCACAATGACTGAGAGGGGGGGTGAATCAGGAATCAATAAAACTTAATCCTTTTAATCCATAATTAGATTAACTTATTTGTTTGTATCCATATAACTTGAAAGTAAAGAATCAGATACAACACATAACACAATATTTGGTTACCCAAAAACCTTCCAAAATAAAGTAAAACTGGGGTGGGGATGATACCCACAAGATTTAGTACTATAGTATAAATTTATCTTGTTAAAGCTTACATTTACCACTCCTAATGGTCTGCCCTATTAGGAGCATAGAAAGGACTGCTAGGTCCACCTTGTTAAAGGATTTTGTACAATACAATGAGTGATGTAACTCTGTTAAGAGATTTAGAGAAAGGACTATTAGGTACACCTTGTTAAAGGATTTTGTTGATCCACCTATGAGAATGAACCAGTTGATGATCTGTTGTGTGAAAATGTGATTGCTAAACAATATCCTTTGAAATATAACTGATCATCTGAATGTGATAGATAATTCTCTGTTGTCCTTAACACTTCTTCACTTAACTCAAACTTCCATTCACATAATCATATCATCTTCTGAATATACATTCATACTATATATATTCTACCTTCCACTATTGGATAAACAAACTATCTTACATATATATCTTTATCCAACAAATAACTTTGTAAGTCGGCTTGCAATAAAAAATATATATATTTAACAATATATGCAAATTCGGCTTCAAACCGTCACTTGGGTCCAAAAGAATACTCGGGTGATAAACTGTCACTCGGGCGATACTGAACACTCGGGCGACACTATCTACTTGGGCAACACTACGTACTTGGGTAACACTGAATGACTAAGTGTTTTGACAATACTTGAGAATATGTATTTCCATAAGGTCTACAATCTCCCCCTTTGGCATTAGTGAAAAAAACACTAATCATTAAAATCTGTATCTAATATGTCAAAACTCCCCCTTACAGATTGCTTGGGTTTTGACACTTTCTCTGCTGCTCAGGTCTGACTTACTCTATTTTTTTATTTTTCAAAATTCTTATTGTAACATATATTTTCTACACTATTCTCTGTACATGTGATATTTATAATGATATCTCCCTCTTATACAATGATATTTCCCCTTGTTTTTGAAAAAAATTCCAAAAAGGAATGTCCTCTATAGGGTTATCCCAAAGTAGGATAGAAAATCACTATGTACCTTCAAAATTTGAGATAGAGTGTTGTCCCAATTATCATGTAGCACCTTCAATATGTGCAATTCAACTTGCAATTCTGCAGATAGCTCTATCATCAGCTCAACAACTGAGAAGTTGTTTTCATGGATGAAATTTTTAGCATGTGCTATATGTTTCTACATTCCATCCATATGTGGTATAATTTGGCTCTGAATGGTTGTAATATATTCTTTCATTCTTTCTTCTTCTCTCAACACTTCAACCTATAAATTAGTAAGATATTTTACTTTCTTGAAGTGAGAAGAACTGGTGCTTAGGTCAAGTACTAACTACCTTGCACTTTCCTTCAAGTTAGAATCTATCTTCACCATCTTGTTCTTGATTTCCATGGTAAATTTGGAGGAGTCACTAAACTTTACAAATAATTCTACCACATTTTTCATAGTGGTTTCTAGAGTACTGATAAGCTATGTAAGTTGCACTTGGTCGATTGCAATCTTCTTTGAAATGCTTTCCAGAACCTTGTTCTCGAATTTCTTCTCTGCCTTCTCAAGTAAATTCTCCTAACCATTCATGTCTGTGTTGAACTTGTGGACAATGTCAACAAGTTGGTCCATTATTGAGTCACTTTTATTGACTTCAATCTACAAAGCATCTACAAATATGCCTTTTACATCTTCAAGTACTTTGTTCCTTTTCTTTTCCTTTCTGAGTTTCTGTTGTGAGGCCCTCTTCTTCCATAGTTCTCCCAAGATATCTATTTGTTCTATGGATAGGTTGGATAGATCCCAATTAGGAATCACAATCTCTTTATCCAAGTCTATCTCATCAGTTACTACTGCCTCTGATTTAGTACTCGGTGAAGGAACAATTTCCTTACCCTTATCTGCCTTATCCTTAGTATCAGTAGTCAATCCAATTAGGTCATTGACCTTTGTATTACTACTAGTTGGATCAATACTAACTGATGAATCAAAATTATAAATGTCTACCTTAACTTTCATTGAGTCAGGTGTGCATGTATCAGTAGTAGTAGGAGCCTATTGCTCGGGTTTTGTCTGTTCTCATGTAGATTCTACAACTTTGTCTTTTCTCAGAGTCACTATACTCTGTATGGGAGACATGGGTAGTGATTCCATTACCTCAACTACAATATTATTTGCGTTGGACTCTTCAATAATCTATACCTTGGGTAGAGGGTCATCATTACCTTGTGCTAGAGGGTCTGTACTCGGTACTTCTTCCTTCTCTTTGCTTTCTTCAATCCCAAATATTGATTTCCACACTAATGTGGCATGCTGAACTACTTATTCAATATTTTTGTTTAATATTTGAAATGCCCTGAATCTAGGGGTGTGATTATTCTCATATTTTCTTAAGGCCTCTTTCACTTCTTTGCCTTTCATTGTAGGCATAACCTACTTCAATGTTTCTTCCCTTATATCCCTTTCAATTTGTACTGCATTCTTCTAGGGAATAGAGACTGCCTTATATAAGTCTTCTATCATATGACTCTTCAACTCAAAATGGTCATACTTCCACTTAGCCTTCTTCTCCACCACTACTTGCTCAATTTTCTTCCTCTCTTCTTCTGTCTAGAAGCATACTTTAGTGATTTCAAAGAACTCATGGCTCTTTCTTCTTTAAGTTCTTTGATCTTTTGATCAAGTGTGGGTATGGGTTTTTTGAAGACCACAACATCTTCTTCATCTTCATCCTCTTCATCACTTAATATAAGCTTCCTCCTAGATATTCTCAGGGTGACAACAAGGGTAGTGCCATTATCTTTCTTTTGTTTAGGTGTTGTCTTCCTCTTCTTATGAGGAGGATTAACTTCAGTTACTTCCTTTTCAGACTCAATTTCCTCAATCTCCTCTGTTTTAACTATTTCCTCTTTTCTCTCAGATATTGAAGGAGAGTCAGAGGTCTTTCCATACTTATTTTTGAATCTATCAAGTCTATTTCTTCCTCTATTCAATATCTTAGGAATCTTAATTTCTAGAGATATTATGCTCTTAGCTTCCTCATAGGTTCCAAAGTAGGGTGCATTTGGATTGACAAGTTCATTCACAAGAGCCTCTATGATATCTTTAGTGTTCTCATTATTAACTTCATATGGAAAGGGTTGTACCCATGCAACCCTAGGCTTTACTGCTTGTATATACACTTTGTCACAATCAACTATAAAACATATTTCTTCTTTGTACTTCTCAACTATTTGTTTGGGAATCCTATATCTACTCTGCATTTTCTGTTTGAAACTTTCAAAGTATCCATCCATGACACTATCAAAATTATCTCCCATCTCAGCTATGAAATCATTAATTTGATGAATGATTGGTCTATCCTTTTCCATACTACTATTCCTTTGGAGGGAAAGAACTTCTCAACATAAAATAATATGTAGATTAGAAGAGAACCAAACTTACATGAGTTGTTTTTTGATACTCAGATGCTCTCCATGTTCTTTCTAAATAGAGTGAGTTGCAATTCTGTAAGGTCAAATACCAGATTTTTCTTGACAACCTTGTAGGCTAGGTCAACAGCTTTGCATGCAACATTGTTGGGTCTGCTTGAGCTATAAATCTTGTGTGCTATCACATGAATGCCAAATTTCATCTCCATGTCTGTTACTCCATTGAGTCTCATGCCTCTGCCATCCCACTCGGAAAGAGTTAACTCTGCTAGTTCATCCCTATTAAGGGTTTTGGTAGCTTTTGGCTTGTCTAGCATAGGGAACCCAGTAACACGGTGAATTATTTTCTTGGTGATCTTCATTGGATGATCCAACCATAATTTCATGTTGTGAACACAACTAAGAACACATCTCATTCACTATTTCTGGAAGTCCCTTGGCATATGTATGATATGTGTCAAACCCTTGGTTTCGACGTGTTTGTTCTCAGGCTTCAGTTTCCTATCTGTGCATAAATTATCATATGTTTGATTTATCTCAGTGGTTGCAAGCTCTTATATGTTGCAGTGATAGAAGCTGTGAATGTCATTGACCAATAACACTCTCAGAGGGATTAGGGAATGAGCTCCCATCAGTTCTATCTCCTCTACAACTATCAGATGAAGCTTGAATTGAGGAGGATCACAAATTTTATTCCTTACTAGCATTTCCAAACCTTTCTTGACCTTGCTGGTGGAAGTGGATGCCATATTGATCGAACGAAATAATCAAACTCCGCTGTCAATCATGAATTCACTCTAAATTGCTAAGGGCTCTGAATTGACTAGTAAACTCAAAGCTTTGTAAACAATACTCTTCATAATTCTTAATATATAATAGTTCTTCAACCATTAGAGTATAACATTAAATGCTCTGTACATAGTAGCTAGCGTGACTCGGGTGCTTCTCCAAGATTCACTCAGAAGCTTGGGTGAAACTAATTTTCCCGTTATCAACACTTCCCAACTCAACTCGGATGAGCTAGAGTGACTCGGGTGTAATCAACATTCTAACTCGGGTTGAACTAAAATATGTCCTCATGCATGCGTATGCAGATATAGACTATATTTCTTGTCTGGAATTGATGTAGGATGGCTTGTTATTGCATAGTTCTAGTCATCTCCTTGCTTTCTTATTCTATAATGATGGATCCACCCATCTCACTGTTTAGGGTGTCATTAGATCCTTCATTGCTTTGATTTGAATTATCTGAGGATTTCCTTACCCATTTCTTTCTCATCTGAGCTCTAATTTATGAGACTTTGGTTTTACTATTCTCAAAACTAGTATCAACCTTTTCTTTGTTCATGCAGGTCTTGCTCATATGATCAAGTTGTTTACATACATAGCATCTCTTAGTAGGATCTCTTTTTCTGAAGTGAGTTTTCACACAATTTGCACCAATGTGTCCATATTCACCATAGTGACAACATCTATACTAGGTGTTGTAATCCCAACCAAAAATTTCCTTGGCTAATTGTTCAGCAGGATTCCAATTCTTAGTTCTACACTCGGAAGATTTATGACCTTGTTTGTTTCATTTATAACATTTCCCTTCAAAATTTGGTTTCTCTTTGCATTCACTTTCTCTATGTCCATGTTTATTGCAGCTGTAGCATTTACCATTAAATTTTGACCTTCCATTGCTCCAACATTTAGTTGATGTATGCCCTATCTTGCCACAGTGATTGCATTTAGGTTTGTTTTTCCTTTTAGATCCTTGTTGTGAGGATTCACCTTATTCAGTATATCCTAATCTATTTTGTCCATGATTTCTTAGTTCTGTTGCTTGATCCATGCAAGTTTGTGATCACCATACTTTCATTTTTTTTTTTTTCAGTATTGAGATCATTCTGCAGTCTTTCATTTTCTATCCTTATGTTGACAACTTCTTGTGTTGCATTGTTGATTTGACTTACCAAATCAGCTTTCTGAAGTGATAAGTGCTAGATTTCATTTTCTTTTTCCTCTAACCATGTACTCAGCAGTATTTTATCTTCTTGTGCTATATTTTTGTCATCTTCTGCTTTGTTCTTTAGTTCCATGACTTCACACATTCTGATTGAGTGAACTTCCTGTTCTCTTTTTAAATTTTTGACTTCTTCATGTAAATTGAGATTCTTTACAAGAAAGTCTTCAATGCCTGCATCAGCTTCTTTTGAGCTCCTGTGCTTGCAAATTTCTTCAATTCTCTCTTCTATGTAGTTCTTGTCATTCAGCTATACTACTATTTCTTTTCTTCTTTTTAGGGAAAGAGAGAGCTTCTCCTTAAGTATTATGATTTGATCTATGGCCACCTTAAGATCTATCTTTTCATTCTGAATGGCTTTCTCCAGTATGTATATTTCCATGTCCTCTGATCTTTTCTCAACCTGTAAAACTTTTGATAAGAGAACCACTACTCTGATACCAATTTTTCTAATTATATGATGCGCCCAATGACTAAGAGGGGGGGGGGTGAATTAAGAATCAATAAAAATTAATCCTTTTAATCCATAATTAGATTAGTTTATTTGTTTGCATGCATATAAATTGAAAGTAAAGAATCAGATACAACACATAACACAACATTTGGTTACCCAAAAACCTTCCAAAAGAAAGTAAAACTGGGGTAGGGATGATACCCACAAGATTTAGTATTGCAGTATAAATTTAGCCTGTTAAAGGTTACATTGACCACTTCTAATGGTCCTCCCTGTTAGGCACATAGAAAGGACTATTAGGTCCACCTTGTTAAAGGATTTTGTACAATAAAATGAGTAATGCAACTCTGTTAAGAGATTTAGAGAAAGGAATGTTAGGTCCACCTTGTTAAAGGATTTTGCTGATCCACCTGTGAGAATGAACCAATTAATGATCTGCTTTGTGCAACTATGATTTATAAATAAGATCCTTTGAAATATAACTGATCACCTGAATGTGATAGATAAGTCTCTGCTTTCCTGAACACTTCTTCACTTAACTCAAACTACCATTTGCATAATCATATCATCTTCTGATTATACATTCATACTATACATATTATATCTTCCACTATTGGATAAACAAACTATCTTACATATATATATTTATCCAACAAATAAATTTGTAATTCAGCTTTCAATAGACAAATATATATTTAACAATATATGCAAAGTCGGCTTCAAATTGTCACTTGGGTCAAAAAGACTACTCAGGTGATAAACTGTCACTCGGGTGATACTAAACACTCAGGTGACACTGTCTACTTAGGTAACACTATGCACTCAGGTAACACTAAATGACTAAGTGTTTTGACACTAATTGAGAATATGTCTTGCCATAAGGTCTACAAGAGGTTTTATTTCATTGCTCATTCACCAATGATTAGGAGTTAATAATTTTTGGACCGCGAGTGTGCGAGCAAAGGAAATTTTCATGTCATCGTTCACTCGCTAAGACTTATTAGTTAAAAAATTTTGGATCATGAGTGAGTGATGCGGCTTATAGCCTATTTCAAAAAGGGTTATCACTCACTCACGGTGGTCAAAGATCAAATCAGAAAAAGACTATGAGTGCGCAACTAAGTGAAAATTCAAACAACAGTTTTAGTTGTCGCTCACTCGCGGAGGTTCAAACATGATAAGACAAAGTGCACCCAGTGTGCAATTGAAGAGTTAGATGAAATAAATGACTCTCATTCACTCACTGGATGGTCTTGATCCTGAAGGAGGATGCTATGAGTGTGTGACAAAATAAGAGAAAGAAGATCTATCACTCACTCGCGAAAAAAGTTTTGAATGTATGATTTATGCAGCGAGTGCGCGACAAGGTGCCACATGCCTCATTGTTGGGTTTTGAATGCCAAAGAGAAATAAAATGCATACTCTATTCCAGCAAGGATACACAAGTTTGAATTAGTTCCAGCATTATTTGTAGATGCCAATGGTATGATTTCTCTAGTGTGAGGAATTGCAGTAAAGTGAACAAGATGTGGATGTGATAGGCTATAAGTATAACTGATTGTGCCTAGATTCTGTACAATTATCTTTTTCTTCCTTTGTGAATTTTTGAGCAAATAGAAGAGCTTGTTTTCTAAGATAAATCTTAAGAAGGAAAGATAAGTCAAGCCACTACAAACGTAGCTTCAAAGGGGTCTAGGAAGAAAGCAGTTGCAGGGAAGAAGTATACAGATGAATTTGCAGAGTTCTTACATGGAACTTCTAGTGCAAATAGTGCCAATTGGGCGGAATATAAAGAAAAATGGTGTAAATGCAAAAACCTAGTCACTCGCAATCACTCTGGTAACACTTTGTTACATTACTTCTAGAATAATAGGGTTAAGTTAGTCCCTATCTGCAATTCATGGAACATGAATTTGGAAAAATTGATTGTCCCTGATGTATACATTGATGTGGACTTGGTCAAAGAGCTAGCTAAGAGCTTTTGTCCATTGACTAGAGTAATTAGGAAGAAGCAGAAAGAAGCCCTAGAAGCACTAAATAGAAGGACAGTAGCAGAGGTCTTCAAAGTTTTTGGTGCAATATGTACCAAAATTGACCTGGACAAAATACAAGATGATTATGAGAAGCGGGAAAATTGATAAAGAAACATGAAATGCCAAGATTTATGCCTAGGGAAGATATAAATTTGGTTGTAATTCTAGATAAAATAAAGCCACCTTTTGACCTATCTTTCTTCCACAATTATATAAAATGCATAGTGTATGGTTTGAGTAAAGTTCTTGGTTTTGATGGAGATTCAACTGCTCATGTTGACCTATCGATGATGGCCATGGATATTCAACATCCAAAGGTCAATAGTGACTATGACTACATGGGTTATGTAGTTGAGGCTATACATACTACATTGGTGGAGATACAAAAAGATGTTCGTGTTCCTAAAATTCAAGTGCACTATACACACCTGATGTTTCTAATTTTGTACTACAAGGAAGCCATGGAAAAAGAATTAGAGTTGGTTGATTCAGAATATGGGGTTGAAATACAAATTCAAATATGGACCCAGGTATGGGATATCTCTTTAGTACATTTCTCTTTTGTTTTCTTTCAAAATTGGATTTTTTCTCCAATCTTAGACATGTTGGGAGTAAAAAGGGAAAGGTTGTCTTTTGATGTTAGAAGGTTGTTAAGACCTTGGAATTTTATTTAGGGTTGGTCAATTAGCCACAATTGGGGTGATTTATTCTACTTTGATAAGTTCACTATCATTAGGGTTTATGGTTGCTCATAGCCACCACATGTTCTCCCCAAATTTGTCCCACTTAGAATTGCTTTCCTAGAATTCATCTGGAAAATTACTTGGATAGATAAAGAGTTCTTAGAAGGACATAAGAAGGGTACTTTTGACCCTAGGTTATGGTTGGGATTTGATTTTTCTATAGGAAAAAAGACTTTTGAGAAGATTAATGGCTTTTTGAAGCAATATAGAATGTCAACCATAGTGTCACGATTCTGTGACCCAGAGTGGTTCATTAAATAGCTTTGAAAATTATGAATAATTTGAAAAATGTGAGAGATCATGAGGCCTTAGATGATGAAGATGTTGTCATGAATAAGATGGAAAAAATTGAGATCCAGGAGAGGAGAAGAAAATGGAAAGACCCTATGAGGGTAGAAGCTCAATGGAAAGAATCAAATAATATATTTTCTGGATTCTTTCCTGATACTCCATATTTTCAAAGAATTGAGAAAATTTTGGAATCTTATGACAACCTGATGGCACACATGCCAAAATTTAGTTTTGAAGATGTACAATCTCAAGGATCCTTAGGCACATTGGCCTTGCAGAACAAAGAACAATCAGAATAGGGGAAATACATGAAGAGGCTGGAGAAGAGGCCACTTCTGCTAGAGAACCACCTGTTAAGAAACTAAAAATAGAGGATAAAATGGCTCAAGAAAGGAAAATAATGGCTAAAGCTATAGTAACAGAGCATGGTAAATATTTTAGACAAATCAGAACACAATTACAAACTGTGCCACAAGATGAAGGGCAAGGAGAGAATGAAATGATCCTAAATACAAAGATGGATGAAAGAATGATGATGGCAAAAAAATTCATGAAGGATGATGAATTTGTAAAATCAGATGAATTCAAAAGTTTCCTAATAAATATGAAAATGAGGGACTTGAGGAAAAAATTTATAGCAAGGGAAGGACAAGAAGAGAAAAATGAGGAGATTGTAAAGACACTCTAGGAATATGACCTTGAGAGTGAACTGATCACTATGGAGAAGGCTAGGTTCATGGTGCAAAAATAATGGAATACTGTTGATACCTTATTGGAACTTACAGTCCACTTTAATTATTGAGTAGATCAGGAGACAAGAGAATCCCATGTTTAAATCTGAGTTTGAGATCAATGATGTGTTGAGAGGATTAGGTTTTGATCCCAATTCTAAGACCTTGGCTATTTGGTCCTTTTCCCCTCCCACACAAAAGCCTCTGGTTTTGAACATAAGAGAAGAAAGGAAGGAAGATAGAATGATATGGAATCTGCAAAACACTAGTGACACATAAATTTCTCACTTGATGACCCAAGTTTCATTTATGAACCTGGCTAAGGAAGAAGATTTATCTAAAAAATATGAGAAAACTTTCAGTTAGATGATTGCATTGGCCAAGAAACATGAAGAAGTTATGGTGCATAAAAATTCCTTAGAAGAGAAAATAGGAAAGTTAAAGAAAGAACTGGAGGAAAAGAAGACAAGTGAAATTCCCTAGGTAGTTGTAAAAGACAAATTAGATGCTCAATAGAGACACAGGGTGATTTAGCACCAGAGGAAGGCCAAAAAAAAGAGCCCTTAAAGGAGAAAAATGGTAGTGTTGTTTCTATAATTATTTCCATACTACAACACCGGGTGGGTGTGTTAAAATAGAAGACTTCACTAGTACAAACATTGTATGGATCACTACAGGATGCTTCAAAGAATAATGTTGAGGCCATGGCATTTCTTGAGCCTACTTTCAGAACCTGGTCAAGAAGGAATAGATTGATGGACAAATTGAAGACTGCAATGTTGTATAGTGATGACTTCCCTAACAAGGTCATAGAGAGCATTGAGATGATAAATGAGATGAATACTTCTTATTATTTATTCAATGGAAAAGATGAGCTGATAAATAATAACTTATAGTTGTTTTGTGATAAATTCCCTCCACTCATTTCCAAAGTTTATGATGATGCTAGTGTTCTAAAGACACCACCAGAATGGAGAATGAATATGATGAAATATGGATGGATGAGGATGTGAATAAACACTTAGAAAAGGATATAGATATGGGTTACTGCAATGAATTGATTGATAGCTTGTTCAAGGTTGAGGTGGACATGAAAAAGTTTGTTGACGAGTCAAAGATGATCTTAGATGCCAGGTGGACAGAAGCTTTGGCCAAGCTGGAGTAAGAAAAACCTTTCAGTTGACCCACTGACAAGGAGGTGAACAGGTGGGAAGCTAAGCTAAAAGGATGTGAAGATATCTTCAGAGAAACAACAACTTTTGTTCGACTTTGCAGTTCCTTTTTCCACCCGTGTTTTTTTTTCTAAAGTCGGTATTTTGTTGCAATTAAGTTGTTGCAAGTTTTTGTAATCTTACCATGTAGTCTAAATCTTGTTGCATCCTTAGATATAAAAGGATTCCAATACTATTAGGAAAACGATAGCCATTTTTCATTTGAAGTACAATTGTATTGTATAAAATTTGGTTTGGGACCAATAATTTGATAAGGGTTTTGAAGTATACTATTGAATGTAATGACTCTATTTTGATATGAATACAAATACAAATCCATCAATAATTTCTGGACTTATGATGAGTAGTTGTCTTTATTTCTGTATTCTGAGTTTTACTTAAATTGGGTAATCAAGGATTGTTCAATTTATATGTTTCTTAGGCAGATTTTGAAGCTATCTTAGGGTTTGTTTCAAGGAAATATTAAACTACTTTAGGATTATTTCAGTGAAACTTGAGGTTGGTTATGAATTTGATGATTATTTAAGCATATGTGTGAAGGTTGATATACAAGGTGTATCTATCTTCTTTTTTGGATTTATAGGTGTGTCTGAGTTTGTGTTTATGGAAAATGGTTATGAATATTCAAAGTGACTCCTTTCCCTAGGATAAAACACTGGTTTGTTATTCATTTGGAGTGGGTGACTATTACTATTAAATTGATGTTTGTTATTCTATTTCTAGTCTATCAAATAAATGTTACAGAAGTTAGGATCTGTAATTCCACTATGCATTTACTAGAATAATGTTGTGATTTGATTATTCTAAGTAAAAAGGGTAAACCCACCTGAGTTTGTGGAACTCAAAGTGTAGAGGGTGTAAGAACCCTATTTATGTTCTTTTATTTCTTGCTTGATCAGTGTATGAAAATATAGAGAAAGCTTATAACAAGTATTTTAGGTGTGAGAAATAAAAAAAACTAACATAAAATGGTGACACTATTGGGGAATTTCAAGGAAGAAATGTGTGTAAAGTTTAGTTTTAAACTTGCATTTCATGTATGATTAACCCTTGAAATCCAGTTTTGAAATCACAAAGTTGTATGTTGTACCTCATTATCATATCCTTTAATATCATTTTCAAAGTGTAGTTTCAATGCTTTTATTCCCAAGAAGTTTGGGTGGTGACTCCGAGTAATTGGTTATAGTTGTTCTAAGGGGAACATTAGCAAGACAAGTGTTGTGGGATTTTGTTTTATATAGGATGAGGAATACAAAGGCATACACAAAGGACAACCCTGAAGCTGTATCAGAGGGTGATGTTCCTAAAGCTCCTAGAAGAAATTATTCTAGGAAGGGAGAATTTAATAGTACTACTTCCTGGAAACCTAGGTCTGTAGGTCCAAGTCAGCCCTTAGGTACTATCCTAGAGAAGGATATTACTATACCCTTGAATTATGAATCTAGTAATATGGGTTATTATGATGATTTGTTCGGTACCCCTGCACCATCTAAAGTGTATTACAACAAAAGGGGGTAACACTAGTCCAATACACGGGGAAGTTTTCTCCAAGTTCATCAGATATCCCTTATGAATGACCAAGGGGAGGATAATTTGATGAATATATATGATTCTTCAAGTTCTGACATAGAGGAATTCCTTAGGGACAATGACCTTTTGAAAAGGGAATTAAAAGAACTAATGCTTATCAAGCAGAGAAATGATAAAGCTAGAGAAGAGAAAATTATAGATGCTATTACTGAGAGAAAAAGTTTGAAGAAAAGGATTGCCCAATTGAAATTGGCAGATCAGGGTGCAAAAGATGGATTTTATGGTTTGAATAAAGAAATTTTTTGTCATGTGAATACCTTGACAAAAGAGTGCCAAGAGAGAGAAAACTTGTTGAAGAAAAGTGATCCTGAAAATAAGGGTCATGTATTGAGGAAAGTTCTTAATTATGAAACTTAGAAACCTCCTAAGGCTCAAACCTCTTTATAAGATACACTAGAAACCAATTCTAGACAAACATCTACTGATAGAGGAAAGAAAAAGGTTACTGGCTTACAATTATCTGAACCTAAAATTGAAGAAGGAATATCTTAGAATCTTTTCTCACTTGATATGGAATTGGAGAGGGCTAGAAAGGCCAAGGATGATATTTCTAAGTAGTTAGAGAAGGAAGAATTAGAAGTTTATTCTACAGAAATGAGAAGGAAGATTAGTTTCTTAAATTCTTCCACTCACACCAATTTGACAAGTAATACTACTTCAGTTTCTCAAACCATGTCTGGATCTACTTCCAAGATTCAGCATACTAGTGCTAATGCAAATGCCCAGATATTGGGTGCAACTCAAGGTATTGCAGCACATCCAGGAGGAAGTGGATTGGGTGGAACTACTGTTCATCAAAATGTGGGCACTAGTAGTAGTGGCCATAACCTTGACACAAATTTTTAGAGGAGGCCTATTCATTTGGAAAGATATAGGCAATTATTTTTTTGATTGTATCCCGGGCCAACCAATTACTATCCCTAATGAGGTTAGAGATAAGATTCCCAAATTCAATGGAAATAATACTATAATAGGTGAAGAGCATCTAAAAGTATTCAGTGATAAGATGAATGATTATGAAGTTGAGGATGAGGATGTTGTGATGGAATTATTTGTGCAATCATTAATTGAGGATGCAAGAGATTGGTACTAGGGATTGCCTAATAATAGTATCTATTCATGGGATGAGTTTGTTAGATATTTCAAAGAGAAGTATGACGATAAGATAAATTCTAGTTTCATGATCAATGAATTCAAAAACATGAAGAAGTTTCCAAATGAGAGCATAGTTGAGTTCAACATAAGAATTTAGAAGGCTATGTATAAATTGTTCCAAGTATTGAGTTTGGATGAGAATGTTTGCCTCACCACATATTTCAATGCTTTGGATGGGAAGAAAAACTTAATTTATGAGGGATAAAGATCCTCATACCATGAGGGATTCTTATAAATTTGCCATAAACATAGAGAGTAATAGGAGAGATCCTAGAAATCTTGGCAAGAGGGATGATAATAGACTCTAGAAAGAGTCAAAAGCACAGTCCACCAAGAACCCCAAAGAGGAAGATAAGATGGATGCACCAATAAATGTGGTGAAAGAACTTGTTGCTAAGGTATATAAAAATGAAAAGGGTTTTCAAAATAATAGACAACAATATCAAAGGCAAGTGAAGTCTTATAAGCTGCTGGACTTTCCTTATAATTCTAATTGGAAAGATGATAAGCCTGTGCCAAAAGAATCAACTAATGCCAAGAATAGGGATGAGCCTGATCTGTTAATAAACAACAATACACACAATGTATAAAACACTCCCTAGTGTATGGATTTCAATATGTCTCATTCCCCTTTCCAATGTGCACTGGCTCAAGTGTTGACAGAATCACATGGGAATATTGGAGCACAAGAGGACCAAAATGATAAAAATCCTTCAGTAAACATGTGTGCAATCACTATTGAAGATGATAATGGTTAATTGGAAGATGAATCAGAATAAAATGTGTAATTCACAGTAAATGTTGCAAATACTAACTTAGAACATGTTCAGCTTCAGAGGCCTAGTGATGAGGAGGTAAGATCTCTTACTATTGTTGCGGTGACTCAGGAAAGAAGTTAATACCACCTTTGAAACATACAAGTTGATCAAGGTGAATTCCATCCTGGTTCACTTTTTATCAAAAAAGTCACAAATGAATAATTTACACAAGATGTAGACAAAACAAAAGAAAGAGAGATAGATAAAGAAGAATCTAAAGAGACTCATGTCAGTTGAGGTAAAGTTACGTCTACAAATTAACAAAAAACAAGACAACCCAAGGAGAATAGAGGTAAAGTTTCTTTTGAAGTTCTAAATTTTCCAAATTTTGACATGAAACAAGTTTTATCTGAAATGAAGGTGTTTGTTCCGTTAGTTAAAATGTTGAAAATAAAAGAACACCGAGAAGCTGCTTTCTCATTACTTTCAGCTTTACCTGATATACCTAATACAACTAATTTGAATTGTGAGTCAAGAGAAAAGAAATAAGAACAAGATGAATACCCAATATGTGTTGGAATTATAATTACCCAAGAGACCTCTCTGATTGATTCTTTTTATGTAACATTGCTTGTAAAGAATATGTTGTTTAAAAATTGTATGATAGATTCTGGAGCTACTGCTAATGTGATGCCTTATAATGTGATGAAGGAGTTGGGTTTGAAATTTGACACTTCTTTTCATAGATGTTATGCTATGGATAACAGGGAAGTGCCTGCAATTAGAACTTTGAAAGGAATTAAGGTCAAACTTGCTACATTCCCTAAGGTTATTTTTAGAATGGATATTATTGTGGTGAACACTCAACCCCAATGTGGAATGTTGTTATCAAGGTAGTGGGTTGCAGCAGTTGGAGGATATGTATAGTTGGATTTGTGCTTTGCTACCATTTCTGTGAATGGAAATGAGGTTTAGCTATTTATAGATCCTAGGGCTCCAATATTAGTTGACCCAAACATGCTGAATTTTTTTGTCGATGTGGATATGTAGAATTTTAGAGTTGAAAAGATTCAGCCTCAATTGAAAAATATTGATCCCATAATAGAAGAATTGGAATTGCAATAGCATGGATTGTGAAAAATTTACTTTAATGGAGCTTTCTCAAAAGAAGGATTAGGAGTTGGTGTTGTATTTGTATCTCCATCAAGTATTACCTTCAGATATTCCTTTTTGTTGGATTTCCAATGTACAAATAATACAGTTGAGTATGATGCATTATTATTAGGGTTAGAAATTGCAATTAAGCATGGTATTAAGTTATTAAGGGTTTTTGGAGATTCAGAATTAGCCATATTACAAGTCAGATCAAAATACGCTGCCATGAATGATAGGTTGAAACAATATAAGCATGATGTTTGGGATAACATTGAATTTTTTGATGAGTTCTCAATTGAATAGATAGAGAGATATAAAAATATCAATATAGATTTCTTGTCTAATGTTGCTATGAAAAATGGTGACCTGACATTAACAGGAGTTTCTATTATAGAGACCAAAACTAGGCCTATCATCCCTGATAATGTATATAATTGGCAAGTTTTTGAGAATGATGATGATATCCTTATATTCATTAAATGTATAGAAAATTATGAAGGCTGGAATATTGAGTGTAATAATTTGGTAAGTGTGGTTAATGGTGTTGAAGACAATTATTCAATTGTGTATTGTCATTGATGTTACACATGTATATACACTTATGTAGTGATGTTACAAACAATGTCTACATTCAGACCGAGAACAATTGGTGAATGGAAAGAGTTTTTTGTGTTGACCAAGATCAGTCGGGTATTGAAGATGTTCAGTGTTGACCGAGTCACTTGGGCATTTTAGTCATGGTCGGGCATTAAAGAAACTCAGTGTTAACCAAGTTGATTATTTAGTGTCAATCAACTAACAATGGTTTACAATCTATAATTAATTGGTTATACGAGGTCGACTGAATTGTGATTTATTACTTATTTAGAAATATATTCAATCTAACTTGACAGGGCTTATCATATATATGAAAGGTCAAGTTTGGACTGAATGAGTGTGTGAAAAGTAGAAGACAAATAGAAGTGTGGAATTCTGTGATATGAAGAGTGAAAGCAAAATCAGATGGGATTTTGGTTGAGTATAGAACACTCAGAGCTGCAATATGATATTTGATCAGCAAAGATAGGTGCTTACACATATAGGTCAATTCATTGTTACTTTCTAACAATTGTAGCAGTGATCTCAAATCTCTTAACATAGTAGACTTAATAGTTCCTCTAACAAGGTAGCATTTCTATGTTGAAGTGTTGAAGACCCCTAACAAGGCCACTCTTCACAGGGTGATTTAAATCCTCTAATAGGGTCACACCTAACAGTTTGTTTTTGTAACCTTTAATAGGGATGGCTCCTAACAGGGCTTACTTCAGAAGAGTGAAAAATAGTAACTAGTTACATTGGTGGTTTTTCCCATATTGGATTTCCACATTAAATCTTGGTTTCACCTGTGTATATGTTATTTGTTTCATGCTTTATGTTTCTACACCTAATCACTAAAGTATAATTGCATTGGATATCATAAAGATTGCTTTGACACCCAAGTTATAGAAGAATATCTTAATTGACCGAGTAACGGTGTTATATTGTTTAAGAAATTGAAGGGATAGGGATTTGTTTTGAAGTAACTGATTCACCCCTCCCCTCTTAGTTACTTATCTCATTTACAACAATCGGTATTAGAGCTTCAAGTGATTTTAGAGAAGGTTTCAAGGCCTAAGCTAAAGATTGGAGATGCCTTACAGAAGGGAGATCCCAAAGCTAAACAAAGACAACTTCCTTGTGTGGAAAGAGCTGATGAAGCTACATCTATCTACTATTGAAGATGCTGGTTTGCAATTTTTGGATAGAAAATATGTGGAACCAACAAAAACTATGACTGTGGAACAAATGATGGAATAAAAGCTTCATAACATAATGATGATTGATATAGCTTCTTCACTCAGCTACTCAGAATTTGATGAAGTCAAGGACTACCCTATAGCCTATGATATGTGGAAGAAATTACGGGACATTCATGGAGGAGATTCAAATGTAAAGAGAGCCAAAGAAAAAAGTCTCAGAGGACAAATTGATCAGATGAAAATGAAAGAAGGAGAAGACATTACAAGATACAATGAAAGAATCAAGAAGATTATGAGTGCCATCAGAGCTGCAAGAGGAATAATTGAAGATACAACAGTGGTCAGCAAGGTATTAAGAAATTTACTTCCTATCTATGCTATTAGAGTTTCATCTATTCAAGAGATGAGGTACAATAAAGATATAATTCTGGATACATTAGTTGGAAGGCTTACAACTTTTAAGTTGGACAACTTTGATAATTATTCTCCTAGCTCTAGCAATTTTGAGTCTGCATTCAAAGATAAATTAAACCTTGGTAAAAAGGATAGATACTCAAAAGGGAAGCAGATTGAAAGTTATAGTGATGATAAATTTAATGATGAAGATCTGGATATCATTGAAGCATTACTTGCAAGGAGAGCTGCCAAAGGAAAATACAAAGGAAGAATACTATTGATTTTCTTTTCATGCAATGAGGTTGGTCACATTGCTGCTAAGTGTCTGAAAAAAGAAGACAAAGATGAGAAAAAACTCAACAAGTACAAAGGCAAGAAATATTTCAAGAACTACAAGAAATACAAGGATACAGGTAAGAAGTCTTGTTATATTGCTAAATATTTTGATAGTGATGAAGAAGAAGATGAAATGGTTTATATTGCTATTAAGGATGAGTTAGATGAGTAAGATGGAAAGACAACACTTTTCTAACATATCAGTAAAAATGACACGTGGATAATTGATAGTGGTTTTCTGCATCACATGACTGGTGATAAGACAAAATTTGAACATCTTGAACACTATGATGGTGGGAGTGTCAGTTTTGGGAATGATGAACACTTCTATGTGAAAGGAAAAGGTTGCATTACTCTGACAGAAGGAACCAAATGCGATAATTCTTATTGGGTTGAAGGACTAAGGAGAAATATAATCAGTATAGAAATATAAACAACATTGGCTTCAAGGTAGAATTCATGAATAGTAAGGCCAAGCTCCTGGATGGTAAAGGGAACCTAGTTGGAACTGATAGGAAAACAAAAGGTAATATATTCTATCTTGATCTCACTAAAAATTCATGCTTTATTGCACAAGTAGAAGAAAGTTGGCTATGGCATAAAAGGTTGTGTCACATAATTTTTGATAATCTGGTAAACATAAGAAAGAAGAAGAGAGTTAGATGCATTCCTATTTTGAAGAAACCCGAGTTAGCAATATGCAAACAATGTCAAATTGGAAAGATGAGAAAGACAAGTTTCAAGAGAAAGAATTACAATACTAATGAAATCTTGGAATTGGTACATACTGACCTTTGTGGACTAATTGGAACAACAAGAAATATTGGAGAAACATATTTTATTCTATTTTTTGATGATCATTCCAGAATGATGACTGTCATGTTTCTCAGAGAAAAATTAGAATATTTTCAGAAATTCAAATGGTATCTTGCAAGAGTTGAAAAGGAAACAAGAAAGAAACTAAAATGTCTAAGATCTGACTAATGAGGGGAATTAATTTCTAATCAGTTCAATGAATTTTGTAATGAAAGAGGAATTAAAAGACATGTATCTACCCCTGGCACACCACAGAAAAATGGGATAGCAGAAAGAAGAAACAAATCCATTATAGATTGTGCCAGAACCCTAATGATTAAAAAGAATGTTGCTACCAAATACTATAAGGAGGCCATCATCACTACAGTGCTCACCTTGAACCGACTCCAACTGAAGAAAGGTAGTAACTAGACACCTTTTGAATTATGGTAAGGCTATAAACCTAATGTTCATTATTTCAAAATATTTGGAAGTAAATGTTACATCTTGAAGGAAGAAAGAAATGGAAAAATTGATGCAAAAAGTGATGAAGGAATATTCCTAGGCTACTCATGTAAAAGAAAATCATAAAAATGTCTAAATCTTACTACTCATAAAGTCATAGAAAGTGTACATGTCAAGATTAATGAGTTTGCAGAAAGATGTGAAGAGAAGAGTAGTAAAGAGCCTGAAGACTACATGAACTTTGTGTATCATGAACCTGACACTATGCCTATGAATCGAGAAATGGTGATTGAAAAATAGAACTGTCAACCACTGAATATACTAACACAAACTGTACAACCTAAGTTGCAAACTTTGCAACCCAAGATGCTGGTAGAAGAGACTGAGTTGCAAACAGAGGGAACCCAGTCTCAGACAGAGGGACCTAAGTCACAGAAAGAGGAACCTGAGTCATAAACAGTGGAACCTGAGCATTGGATAGAAGAACATGAAAGAATGTTTGAGAATGATAGACCTAGTGGATCAAGTCCAGAATCAAGAATGAAGGATCCAATACTCTCCAAGTATGTTAGAAGGCATCATGCACCTAAGAAAATAATTAGAGATTAGATAGAAGGTGTAATGACAAGGAACAAACTCAATGGTACATTTTTACTAAGTGAATTTGAACCTGGAATTGTTAAAGATTAATTGAATGATGAAAATTGGATAGAGGCAATGAATGAAGAAATTGAGAAGATTGCGAAGAAAAAAACTTAGGATCTTGTGCCTAGGCCAAAGGACAAGAATGTGATTGGATCCAAGTGGGTTTTTAGAAATAAGATGAATGAAAATGGTGAAGTTTCTAGAAACAAGGCTAGACCAGTTTGTAAAGGATATGCTCAAGAAGAGGGTATTGATTATGGAGAAAATTTTTCTCCTATTGCAAGACTTGAAGGAGTCAGAACTCTTTTGGCATATGGTGTACATAAAGGATACAAAGTATATCAAATTGATGTGAAATCTGCAATTCTGAATGGAGTCTTAGAAGAAGAAGTCTACATTAAGAAACCTAAAGGATTTGTTGATCCTAGCAGAAGGAATATGGTTTGCAAGCTGCATAAATCATTATATGGAGTGAAGCAAGTGCCCAGAGCCTAGTATGAAAGACTGCATGGTTACCTAGTAAGTATTGGATTTCAGAGAACTAATGATAATAGTAGATTGTACATCAAAGAAGGACCACAAAACAAAATATTGTTAGCAGAGATATTTGTTGATGACATATTATTCACTGGATATGATGACTTATGCAAAGCATTGTCTGTAGCTATGAGTAAAGAGTTTGAGATGTCTTATTTTGGTGAGATCAAATTCTTTGTTGGATTACAAGTACATAAAATGAAGCATGGTATCTACATTACTCAATCAAAATATATTAAGGAGATACTCAAGAAATTTGGAGTGGAAGATTCCAAACCTATTGGAACACCCATGTGTACTGGACAAAAAATTTCTAAGGATGATGATTCCAAGGAGGTAGATCAGACCAACTACAGATCCATGATTGGGAAATTGCAATATATTATTCACACCAGACCTGATATTGCATTAGCAGTTGGTATTGTTGCAAGATTTTTAGCTAATCCTAGAGACAATCACCTAATGGCAATCAAAATAATTTTGAGATATATGAAGGGTACTGAAGACTATGGTTTATGGTATAAGAAAGGTGGGAACTTTGATTTGAAGACATTCACTGATGCTGATTGGGCTGGAACTGTTGATGACATGAAAATAACCATTGGTGGAGGTTTCTTTTTTGGAAAGAGGTTAGTGTCTTGGACTAGCAAGAAAAAAAATTGTATCTCTCAATCTACATCAGAGGTAGAATATATTGCTGCAGCAATGAACTGTTCAAACATCATATGGTTCAAGAAGTTGTTATCGGTAATGAAGGAAGAAGTAAAAGAACTATTTATTATCTATTGTGACAACACCAGTGCCATTAGCATTTCAAAGAATCCTGTGATGCACACCAAAACTAGGCATATATCAATAAAGTATCATTTCTTGAGGGAATTGGTGTAGGATAAAGAAGTAAGGTTGGAATATGTGAGTACTAAGGAACAAGTTGGAGACATATTCACCAAACCTTTACCTAAGGATGCATTTTTGTATATTAGAGGAAAGATAGGGGTGCTTCCCCTAACTGAAGCTCACTAAAATATAATTTAGTGATGCATCAACCCGAGCCACAGTGAAGATCTATTAGTTGATGTAGGTACATCAGAGCCCATTACAAAGGAATTAGTACATTTAGGTACATTACAACTTTAAATATAAATAGTATTGAATATTGGTATTGATTTTAGATTTTGTGGAGATGGAGTCTTTGGAATCTGTTGTCAAAGAGGGAGAGTTTGGTATAATACAAAAGAAATTAATCAAGAGACAAAGTTTCATGAAAGAGGGAGTTTTCAGATGAGAATTAGAATGAAGCTAAAGACATTAAAGAAAGTTTTCTATTGCTCTACAATTCTTTGTATTATGACATGTTGTGTTTCCATCAATGCCAAAGAGGGAGATTGTTGAAGACAATTATTCAATTATGTATTGTCACTAATGTTACACATGTATATACACTTATGTAGTGATGTTACACAAATAGCTACATCGAGACTAAGAAGAGTTGGTGAATGGAAAGAGTTTTTAGTGTTGACCGAGATTAGTCAGGTATTAAAGATGTTTAGTGTTGAGCAAGTGACTCAGGCATTTTAGTCATGGTCAGGCATTAAAGAAACTCAGTGTTAATAGAGTTGATTATTCAGTGTTAGCTGACTAATAGTGGTTTACATTCTATAATTAATTGGTTATATGAGGTTGAATGAATTGTGATTTATTACTTATTTAGAAGTATATTCAAGACAACTTGATAGGGATTATCATATATATGAAAGGTCAAGTTTGGATTGAATGAGTGTGTGAAAAGTTGAAGACAAGAAGTGTGGAATTCTGTGATATGAATACTGAAGGTGAAATCAGATGGGATTCTAATTGAGTACAAAACACTGAGAGTTTAAATAGAATATTTGATCAGCAAGGATCTAGTTATAATCAGAATAGAGATCTGAATCAGCAAAGATAGTTGCTTACACATACAGGTCAATTCAATGTTACTTTCTAAAAATTGTAGTAGTGATCTCAAATTTCTTAAAAGAGTAGACTTAACAGTCTTTTTGTAAATCCTCTCAGAAGGTAGCATTTATATGTTGAAGTGTTGAAGACCTCTAAAAAGGTCACTCCTCGCAGCGTGATTTAAATCCTCTAACAGGGTCACACCTAACAGTGTGTTTTTGTAACCTTTATCAGGGTTGGATCCTAATAGGGCTCACTTCAGAAGAGTGAAAAATAGTAACTAGTTACATTTGTGGTTTTGCCCATATTGGGTTTCCATGTTAAATCTTGGTATCACCTATGTATAGGTTATTTTTTTCATGCTTTATGATTCTGCACCTAACCACTAAAGTATAATTACATTGGATATCATAAAGATGGCTTTGACACCCGAGTTACAGAATAATATCTTAATTGACCAATTAACAGTGTTATATTATTTAAGACATCTAAGGGACAATGGATTTGTTTTGAAGTAACTGATTCACCTCTCCCCTCTCAGTTACTTATCTCATTTCCAATAAATGGAAAATATACTATATTTGGCAATGAAATTGTGCAGTTACAAAAAAATGAAATCCTTAAGGGATTAACCCAATTGGAAGGGATGTTTACTGATAGTGAGAGTCATATGTGCCAAAAGTATGCAGAAAAAATGGGTGAATTTGAGGAGATAAACCTAGGATCAGAATGTGCTTCTAAGCTTTTGTATATTGGAAAAACATTAGCACCTCATTTTAGAACAAATTTAATTAATTTTTTGAAAATATATAAACATGTTTTTCCTTGGTCTTATGAAGACCTTAAGGCTTATATGAAGGATATCTTCCAACATGAAGTTCCATTAAAAAGTGATGTCAAGCCTTTTAGGCAAAATAAAAGGCCAATCAATCCATTGTTGGTCCCCAAAATGCAGCAAGGGTTGACAAAACTTAGAGATGCTGGGATAACGAAGCCAATCAGACATTCTTCTTAGGTATCCAATCTAGTGCTAGTGAGAAAAAAAGAATGGTGATATCAGGTTGTGTGTAGATTTTAGAAACTTGAACGTAGCCTCTTTAAAAGATAACTATTATCTACCAAATATGGAGGCAATGCTACAAAGGGTTACAGGTTCTGAACTTTTATGCATGATGGATAGCTTTTCTAGTTATAATCAGGTGTTGGTTCAGGAGTCTAAAAAGTTCAAAATAAAATTTACTAGGTCCCATGGGGTACATATGTTTATGTGAAGATGCCATTTGGTTTGATGAATGTAGGAGCTACATTCCAAAGAGACATGGATGTGGCTTTCAAATAATTTGTAAATATAATTATGGTATTGTATCAAGATGATCTAACTGCATACTCCAAAAAGGTTGAGGATCATTGCAAACTTTTAGAAAAGATTTTTGTTAAATCTTTGGAGTATGGAATTTCACTAAACCTAAAGAAATGTCATTTTACTGTGACAGAGGGTAAATTATTAGGACACATAGGATCAAAGGAAGGAGTCAAAATTGACCCTAAGAGGGTAGAGGTCATTAAAAAAGTTTTGCCTCCCAAGAACATCAAGGGTGTACATTCTTTCCTAGGAAAGGTGAACTTTGTAATAAGATTCATTGCCAACTTTGCTGAAATAGTGAAACCCATATTCAAATTGTCAAAGAAAAATTCTAAATTTGATTGGGATAAAGAGGCCCAGTTGGATTTTGATGAAATAAAATTTGCAATTACAGAAGCACCAGTTTTGAAATCCCCTAATTATGAAAAACCTTTCTCTTTGTTTTCTTTTGCGTCATTTCATACTATTGCTGCAGTGTTGTTGCGGAAGGATAGTAAAGGGTTTGGACACCCCATCACATTTTTTAGTAATTCTCTATAGGAAGAAGAACTTAATTATGAGATAATGGAGAAGAAGGCTTATGCTTTGGTCAAAGGAGTCAAGGTTTTCAGACCTTATCTAGTTTGTGCAAAAGTGATTGCTTATGTCCCACATGCAAATGGTAAAGGATATATTATCTCAATCTAAAATATCTGGAAAAGGATGTTGATGGATCAACAAAATTTAGCAATTCAACCTAGAAATTCAAGTCACAAAATTGGTTAGAGGTCTGGGTTTGGATAAACTTATGACTGATAAAAACATGAAGTTGGCCCAGATTAATAATGTCCATACTGTAAGTATGAATCACACTAGCATTGAATTGCAGCCAGGGTATGTTGATATTGTGTTTTTTATGAAAAATGCTAAATGTCTAGAGCACATATTAGATACTCATAAAAGAACTCTAAGGATGCAGGCTCAAAAGTATGTATTGGTGCAAGGTTATTTATTTTAAAAAAATAGGGATGGAATCTTTTTGTTTTCTTTCGATGAATCACAATCTAAGAGGGTCTTGAATTAAATGCATAATAGCGTTTGTGGAGGGCAGTACTCTGCCAAGACTACAACTCATAAAATAATCAGAGCTTGTTTTATTGGCCCTCTCTTTTTAGAGGAACTCAAAATTTTGTGCAAAAATGTGAGCCTTTCCAAAGGTTCTCTTCCAAGTTGAAATTTTTTGGATCATTTTTATTGAACCCTATGAAAGTAGAAGAACCTTTTTCCCAATGGGGCATTGATTTTATTTGTGAGTTTGCAAAAAATTATAGTTGAGGCCATAGTTGGATTCTTGTGGCTACAAATTATTAAACCAAGTCGATTGACACAATCCCATCCAAGAAGGAAACCAACAAAGTGGTTATGGATTTTCTAATGGATAATATCTTGACTAAGTTTGGTGTGCCTACTAGGTTAATAATGGACAATGCCGTGTGTTTCAGATCTGAGAAATTCAAGGACTTTTATGAATATTATGGCATTATTTTATCTTATTCTTTTCCCTACCATCCCCAAGAAAATGGGAAAGCCGAGTCTAGCAAGGAGAGCATAATGAAGATCATTAAGAGGAATTTGGAAAAGAATAAGAAATCATGGCACTCAAAGCTGAAGTTAGCTCTCTAGGCTGACTGGGTAACAATAAAAAGGGCAATAGGGGTCTCACCTTTTGAGATGGTTTATGCAACTCAGGTGAGGTTACCTCTAAATAACTTGTTACCTATATATAAGTTTTTACAAGAAGAAGAAATTGAAGTGCAATAACCTATGATGGATAGGATGGTCCAATTGGTAGAATTCAAGGAAATCAGAATTTAAGTACATAAGGAAAACTTGAAAATTCAATAGCAATAAAAGTACCTATTTGATAAGAGATCAACTGAAAGAAAGTTTCAAATCGATGATATGGTACTCCAATGGAATGCAAGGAAGGAAGAGAAGGGTAAGCATGGAAAGTTTGAATCATTATGGCTGGGCCCTTTTGTGATTCAGAATTTTCATGGACAAGATTCATATTGTTTGGAGATTCTATTGGTGAGATCTAAGAATTGCTAGTTCATGGAAAATTCCTAAAATACTATTTCTCATGAATTATACTTTTGCATGCATAGTAGTTTTGGTTCCTTGTTTTAAGTTTTTCTTGTTTTATGTGTCTTTATAGTTTTGTTTTAGGTTTTGGTCTACATCCCAAATTTTTTTAGATCCCAATTAACTTTCCCTAGTTAGAGCCATTGTTAGCACTATTTTTTGATAATTTTTCATGTTTCAAAAAGTGGTCTTTTCTCGTGTTATTGAGTTTCATTTATAGCATTTTCATGTAAAAAAGTATTAAAATGTGCATAATCCTTCAAGCGGTCATCTTTTATGTTTAGCCATGCAGTGGCACTATCTTTGTCAAGTGGTCATTTAACTATGCGATTGAGTGACAGGGTTATAAGAAGTGTTTTGAAGTTGTTTATTGCTCACTCACCATGTAACTTTATTGTTAGGTTTTTTTGTGTGAGTGTGTGAGCAAGACGAATTGTGTTGTTGTTCACTTGCTGAGGTAACTTAACTTAAAAATTTTGTTGTGCGAGTGAGAAATTCAGGTTTAGGTTAGGTCATTGCTCACTCATTGAGGTTTATTTCATGTCATCTTTTGCTTTGCGAGTGAGTGACATGGTTTGTATTTCATGTTATATATTGTTATCGCTCACTTGTGATGAATTGTTCACTTAAAGTTTTTAATCTGTGAGTATGCGACCGAGGAGGTTGTATTTCATCGCTCACTCGCCAATGATTAGTAGTTAATAATTTTTGGACTATGAGTGTGCAAGAAAAGGAAATTTTCATGCCATCACTCACTTGTTAAGGCTTAATGGTTAAAAAATTTTGGACTGTGAGTGAGTGATGCGGCTGATAGCATGTTTTGAAAAGGGTTATCACTCACTCACAGTGGTTAAAGATCAAATGAGAAAAGGGTTATGAGTGCACGACTAAGTGAAAATTCAAACAACACTTTTAGTTGTCACTCACTTGCGTAGGTTCAAACATGATAAGACAAATTTTAGTGAGTGTGCGATTGAAGATTTAGATGAAATAAATGGCTCTTGTTCACTTGCTGGATGATCTTGATCCTGAAGGAGGATGCTGTGAGTGTGCGACGGAATAATAGAAAGAAGCTTTATTGCTCACTTGTGAATAAAGTTTTGAATGTCTAGTTTATGCAGTGAGTGCGTGACAAGGTGCCACATGCCTCATTCCTAGGTTTTGAATGCCAAAGAGAAAGAAAATACATACTCTATTCCAACAAGGATACACAAGTTTGAATTAATGGAAGCATTAGTTGCAGACGCCAACAATATGATTTTGCAAGTGTGAGGAATTGAAGTAAAGTGGAAAAGATGTGGATGTGATAGGCTATAAGTATAACTGATTGTTCCTGCATTCTATAAAATTCTCTTTTTTTTCCTTCATGAATTTTTGAGTGAATAGCAGAGCTTGTTTTCTGAGATAAATCTTAAGAAGGAAAGATGAGTCAAGACACTAAAAGCATAGCTTTGAAAGGGTTTGGGAAGAAAGCAGTTATAGGGAATAAGTATACAGATGAATTAGTAGAGCTCTTACCTGGAACTTCTAGTGCAAATAGTGCCAATTGGGTGGAATGGAAAGAAAAATGGTGTCAATGCAGAAACCCAGTCACTCTCAATCACTTTGGTAACACTTTGTTTCATTACTTCTAGAATAATAGGGTTAAGTTAGTCCCTATCTGCAATCCCTAGAACATGAATATGGAAAATTGATTGTCCCTGATGTATACATTGATGTGGACTTGAACAAAGAGATAGCTAAGAGCTACTATCCAATAGCTAGAGAAATTAGGAAGGAGAAAAAAGAATCCCTAGAAGCAATAAATAGAAGAACAATAACAGAAGTCTTCAAAAATTTTGGTTCAATATGTACCAAAATTGACCTAGACAAAATACAAGTTGATTATGAGAAGTGGGAAAATTTGATAAAGAAACATGAAATGCCAAGATTTATGCCTAGGGTGGATATAAATTTGGTGGTAATTCAAGATAACATAAAGCCACATTTTGACCTATCTTTCTTCCACAATTATATAAAATGCACAGTGTATGGTTTGAGAAAAGTTATGGGTTTTGATGGAGATTCAACTGCTCCCGCTACCCTATTGATGATGACCATGCATATAAAGCATCCAGAGGTCAATACTGACTATGACTACGTAGGTTAGGTAGTTGAGGCTATACATACTGCATTGGTGGAGATACAAAAATATGTTCCTGTTCCTACTTTCAAGCACTATTCACACCTGATGTTTCTGATTTCGTATTACAACAAGGGATCCATGGACAAAGAATTAGAGTTGTTTGATTCAAAATATGGGGTTGAAATTCCAATTCAAAGATGGACCTAGGTATGGGATAGGTCTTTAGTACATTCCTCTTTTGTTTGCATCCAAAATTGGATTGTTTCTCTAATCTTACACATGTTGGGAGTAAAAAGGGAAAGGTTGTCTTTTGATGTTAGAAGGTTGTTAAGATCTTGGAATTTTATTTAGGGTTTGTCAATTAACCACAATTGGGGTTATTTCTTCTACTTTTATAATTTCACTATCATTAGGGTTTATGGTTTCTCACAACCACCTTATGTTCTCCCCAAAATTTTCCCACTTAGAGCTGCTTTCCTAGAATTCATCTAGAAAATTACTTGGGTAGATAAAGAGTTCTTAGAAGGGCATAAGAAGGGTACTTTTGTCACTAGGTTATTGGTGGGATTTGATGTTTCTATAGGAAAAAAGACTTTTGAGAATATTAATGGCTTTTTAAAGCAATATAGAATTTCAACCACAGTGTCACGATTCTGTGACCTAGAGCAGTTCATTAAAATAGCTTTGAAAAGTATGACTCCTTGGAAAAATGTGAGAGATCATGAGGCCTTAGATAATGAAGATGTTATCATAAATAAGATGGACAAAATTGAGGTCCAGGAGAGGAGATGAAAATGGAAAGACCTTATGAGGGTAGAAGCTAAATGGAAAGAATCAGATAATACATTTTCTTGATACTCTATATTTTCAAAGAATTGAGAAAATTTAGGACTCTTATGACAACTTGATGGCACAAATGCCAAAAATCAGTGCTGAAGATGTAAAATCTCAAGGATCCCCAGGCACATTGGCTTTGTGGAACTAAGAGAAATCAAAACATAGGGAAAAGGATGAAGAGGTTGAAGAAGAGGCCAATTTTGCTAGAGAACCACCTGTGAAGAAACCGAAAAAAAGAGGATAAAATGGTTCAAGAAAGGAAAAGCATGGCTAAAGATGTAGTAATAGAGCATGGTAAATATTTTAGACAAATCATAACACAATTGTAGACTGTGCCACAAGATGAAGGATATGGAGAGAATGAAATGATCTTGAATACAAAGATGGACGAAAGAATGATAATGGCCAAAAAATTCATGGAGGATGATGAATTTATAAAATCAGATGAATTCAAAATTTTCCTAATAAAGATGAAACAGAGGGACTTGAGGAAAAATTTGATAGCAAGGGAAGGAAAAGAAAAGAAAAATGAGGATATTGTAAAAAAAATCCAAGCATATGACCCTGAGAGTGAACTTATCACTACGGAGAAAGCTAGGTTCATGGTGCAAAATAGTGGAATATTGTTGATGCCTGATTGGAACTTATAGTCAACTTTTATTATTGATCTGATCTGGAGATTGGAGAATCCCATGTTTAAATCTAAGTTTGAGATCAATGATGTGTTAAGAGGATCATGTTTTGATCTTAAGTCTAAGACCTTGGCTATTTGATCCATTGCCCTAGCCACACAAAAGCCTCTCAATCTGACCATAAGAGAAGAAAGGAATGGAGATAGAATGATATAGAACCTGAAAAACACCAGTGACATAGAAATTGATCACTTGATGACCCAGCTTTCATTTATGAACCTAGCTAAGATAAAAGATTTATCTAAAAGATATGAGAAAAATTTCAGCCAGATGAGTGCATTGGCCAAGAAACATGAAGAAGTTATGGTGCATAACAATTCCTTGGAAGAGAAAATAGGGTAGTTAAATAAATAACTGGAGGAAAAGAAGACAAGTGAAATTTTGTAGGTGGTTGTAAAAGATAAAGTAGATGCTTCAACAAAGACACAGAGTAATTTCTCACCAAAGGAAGGCCAAACAAAAGAGCCCTTAAAGGAGAAAAATGATAGTGTTTTTTCTGTAATTATTTCCATACTACAACACCGAGTGGCTTTGTTAAAATAGAAGACTTCACTGGTACATCCATTGTATGGATCACTATAGGATGCTTCCAAGACTGTTGCTAAGGCCATGATATTTCTTGAGCCTACTTTCAGAACTTGGTTAGGAAGGAATAGATTGATGGAAAAATTGAAGACCACAATGTTGTATAGTGATGACTTCCCTAACAAGGTCACAGAGACCATTGAGATGATAAATGAGATGAATTTCTTATGATTTCTTCAATGGAAAATATGAGCTGATAAATAATAAGTTAAAACTGTTTGGTGATCAATGTCCTCCACTCATTACCAAAGTTTATGATAATACTAGTGTTCAAAACCCACAACCAGAATGGGAGAAGGAATTTTATGAGATATGAAAGGATGAGGATGTGAATAAACACTTAGAAAAGGATATAGATATGGGTTAATGCAATGAATTTATTGATAGCTTGTTCAAGGTCAAGGTGGACATGAAAACTTTTGTTGCTGAGTCAAAGATGATCTTAGATGCCAGGTGGATAGAAGCTTTGGCCAAGCTGGAGCAAGAAAAAAATTTTAGTTGGCCCACTGACAAGGAGGTGAATAGGTGGGAATCTAAGCTAAAAGGATGAGAAGATTTCTTCAGAGCAACAACTACTTCTATTCAACTTCGCAATTCCTTTTTCCACCCATGTTTTATTTCTAAAGAGGTTATTTTGTTGTAATTAAGTTGTTGCAATTTTTTGTAATCTTCCCATGTAGTCCGAAGCTTGTTGCATCCTTAGACATAAAAGGATTCAAAGACTACTGGGAAAAGGATAGCCATTTTTCATTTGAAGTACAATTGTATTGTATAAACTTTGGTTTGGGACCAATATTTTGATAAGGGTTTTGAAGTTTTTCATTGAATGTAATGACTCTATTTTTATATGAATACAAATACAAATCCATCAACAATTTCTGGACTTATGATGAGTAGTTTTCTTTATTTCTATATTTTGAGTTTTACTTAAATTAGGTAATTAAGGATTGTTTAATTTATATGTTTGTCAGGAAGATTGTGAAGTTATCTTAGGGTTTATTTCAAGGTAAGATTAAATTGCCTTAGGATTATTTCAGTGAAACTTGGGGCTGGTTATGAATTTGATGATTATTTCAGCATATGTGTGAGGGTTGATATACAATGTGTATTAGTCTTCCTTTTCAAATTTATAGGTGTGTTTGATTTTATGTTTATGGAAAATGGTTATGAATATTAAGAGTGACTCCTTGCCCTAAGATAAAAGTCTGGTCTATTTTTCATTTGGAGTGGGTGACTATCACTACTAATTCGATCTTTGTTATTCTATTTTTTTTCTATCAAATAAATGTTACAAAAGTTAGGATCTGTAATTCCACTATGAATTTGCTGGAATAATGTTGTGATTTGATTATTCTAAGTAAAAAGGGTAAACCGAGCTGAGTTTGTGGAACTTAAAGTGTAGAGGGTGTAAGAACCCTATTTCTATTCTTTATTTCTTGTTTGATCAATGTATGTGATAATAGAGAAAGCTTATAACAAGTACTTTATGTGTGAGAAAGAAAAAGAAATAATTACAGGGTCTATATGCTTCCTTGGTTTTACAGATTTTTTTATGTATCCAGTATTTGTTCCGATATACTAGGTGGATGTAGTGGCTTGAACCTATGCATTTCAGTGAGATTAATCATTTACCATATGGATACTCTTCTTTTGTTCCTATTTTGGAGGCTTTAGACTTGGTGTTTTTTCCATCTATATCTTTGAATTCTGATGTTTTACTTGTTTTCCATCTTGATTCAAGTAGTGTCATTTTACGGAACTCATATAGATTACAATAGTTCTTCAATAGTGTTTGCATATTCATGCTTCAGAGGTGTTCTATATGTTCTTCTTTTGATTATCTCTTTAGACTTTGGTGTTTTTTCCATCTATATCTTCGAGTTCTGATGTTTTCTCTATTTTTCATCCTCATTTGAGCAATGTCATTTTAGGGGACTCATGCATATTATAGTCTTCTCTACCTGATCTTTGTTCCTATTTTCTAAGACTTTCCCTAGTTTGGAGGCTTCTTTAGTCCTTCACTAGGCTTCATCTCTTTTCAGAGAGGGGTTTTTCCCATTGGGTTTTCTCCTTTTATCCTCTTTACAAAGATTTTTTGTACTTGGGTACCTGATCAGGCCATATTGTCGGAACCCATTTCCTGCTTTCATTAGTTGTTTCTAGGTTTTTAGCTTCTCCCTAAGTTTATCTTAAGGGGGGTGTTAGAGTAAAAAGCTATTTTCACTTATTAATTAAATCATTATTGATTTAATTATTAAGATACCTTATTCACTTATTAATTAAATCATTGTTGATTTAATTATTAAGTCACCTTTCTATCTCTAGTTCACTTCAGCTAAACTTTAGGCATGCAACAATTAATTATTTATTAATTATTCATGCAACCTAGGTTTCTCCACCCTTCTTAGGGTTTTTATCTCCTTTATTAGGATTGATCACTTTGTAATTATCAATTCTTTTGTAATTCCATTCCATTATTATTGAATTAATTGAGGATGTTTTCTCTTTCACAGATCTATTCTTTCTGGCCTCCATGGATTTTGATTCTCTCTTTCTGTGATGGGTGTTTGCATGCAGGTGATTCTTGGGAGCTATAGGGTTGATAGTTTTCATCAACTCTAATAGATAGTAGGAATCTTGAATATGCAAGAAAGAGTATTTGAAGTCTATATGGGAGAATGCTCCGCATTCTTTCTTATTTAAAGTTGATATCTTGTGATTTTAGATATAGTGTCTATGTCCTATGGATATTGTACTACTATGCTTTTAGGTCCCTAATAGTCCAATTGATATAGTTGTTAGTTTCAATTTGTTGATAATGAGGTTATCTATTAGGATTAATTTAAAGAATTCTCCAGATTGCTTCGAAATTTTGTTTTTAAGTGTGTCTTGGTGGATGTGTATAGAATTTTTTTTTAATGCTCCAATTTTTATTTCAATTTTTGGTTTTCTCCATAAGGGAAGTAATTGTTAGAATAAAGATAACACACACTACTAAGCTGGGGGNGGGGTGGGGGCGGGGGCAGGGATAGAGGCAGGGGCAGGGGTGGGGGTTAGGGGGTGAATCATTTGTATAAAAAACTTAAGACCTTTAACCAAATTACCAACTTAATCTCATATCCAAAAGATAAACATTAATGCAGGAACATAACATAATAATCAACACATTACACCAAGATTTTTGACGTGGAAACCCTATCAAGGGAAAAACCATGGTGGGGATAAAACCCACAAGATGAATATACTCTATTAAAATCACTATACCAAGTTAGGAGTATTACAAAGGGGTATGCACATGTATTTAGGTACACTGCCTAGAGCTCATTGCTCAAATACAACAAGGACCTCAATCAAGAGGAAGGCTCACTACCTTACAAGAATCTCTAATCTTGAAACATAGAGGACATACTATCCAAGCTCACAAACTAACAAACAACATATCTGATATGCCAAAATAGTTCCAATGAAGTACACAAATTCTTTGCTTCAATTGAAAAATCTACTCATACCTCTTCTCTCAGTAACTCATTCTTTTTTCCATACCTTTGCAATTACAAATGATTACATATTTATACACATTACATAAATTTATCTAAAGAAGGTTAGCCAGGGACCTAATTACAAAATATTAATTCATTGCATCTTAATACTCAATACAATGCATTGAATAAGACATAACAATGATTCATAACAATAACCTCAAACATGCTCTAGAACCATAAATCATGCCACAACCCATTGCAACATGCTACACCACCAATTCGGGCAAGAACAATAGAAACAAAAACATGTTACATGAGGAATCTTAAATTCCAATCACATAACCCAATGTGATCCACCAACATGAATATGACATGATCAATAGATATCAGCAAGCAACATGAAATACCATGACATCAACAATAAAATATTTGTCTCATGAATCAGACTTATCTCTGCACTATTCATTAGGAACACTAAACCATAACCAATGTCATAAAAGAAAAAGAACTTTCCAACATCCAAATCATGAACCATTCAAGCTAAGCACACACATCCATGTCCTAAAATCACCACTAGGTTAGCAAAAAAGAATATTTCCAATCCGATCCACACCAATCAAAATACTAAAACATTGTCATTTGTAGAATAGCCAAAATAGAAGTCTAATAAATCCATCATAACTCTCTCAAATCATCATGTGATCCTATTCCACTTAAATTTAATAAAGTACAAACTTCCCTGAACACATTACCATCTTTGCAGCATATGATATTCAATACACTAGCCATACTATAGAAATCATCTCACTAAACTAACCGGGAACACTATCTCTAATAGTAGGAATACATTGATATCAATGTTAAAACATTAATGCTAGCACATATATGCACAATCTGAAAACAAATCTCAACAATAACCCTCTTTGGCATTGATGGCAATATATGATGTGAAAAAATTAAATCAATGCACAAAGAAACAATATCAACAACAATACAAACAGTATATATAATATCTTTCAAAGTCTCTCTAACAAACCTTCTCAAATAGAAAAATATATCTCCCTCATAGTATCAAACCATTTTTCACATGAGTCTCTCTCCCTATGATATCAATGATAAAGGAACATGCATGCACTAAGTCATAGAAGCCAAAAATATGAACAAGCAACTCTCAACCACTAACCACTACTCCCCCTAAGGAGTAGCCACCAAAAGCATGAATCCAGATTAATGATAATATGTAAGCACACTGGAATGATGCATCTCAATGCATCTCTAACTCTAATCAAGAGGGGAAATCACCCCAAACTTACCTCAAAGATACTGAAAAGTATCCCTTGGTAAGGGATTCATGAAAATATCTGCAATCTTCTCTTTTGTAGACACATACTCCAATCTGACTTCTTTCTCACCCACTTTGTCTCTCAAGAAATAATATTTAATATACATATGCTTTGTCTTTGAATGTAACATAGGGTTCTTTGAAATATTGATAGGACTTGAATTGTCACAATGAATAGTAATTGGCTCATTAATAATCACTCTTATGTGTATCAACATTTGCTTCATGCACATTAATTGTGTATAGTTAGTAGCAAAACCAACATCTTCATCTTCAATAGTAGATTGTGATATAAAAAAAAATTTCTTCATTTCCCATGAAATTAATCTCTTACCCAAAAAAAATCTTCGAGCACTAGTGCTTTTTCTGTTGTCCACATTACGTGCCCAATCTTTACTGAAACTATGTGTTAGTAAATACTTATCCAACCTCGCATACCAAGCTCTAGGAACTTATTTTAATCCACAAAGTGTTTTCTTCAATCTGCAAACCCTGTCATCTTCACTGGTCAAGGGAAAACCATTTGGTTGCTCAATGTATACTTCCTCTTCCAACTCTCTATTCAAGAATGCAAACTTAACATCCATCTCACATACCTTAAAATATTTTTAAGTGTATATATATATATATA
>MU223672.1:495386-530952 GCA_018584345.1 Thuja plicata
TATATATATATATATATATATGTATATATATATGTATGCAAGAAACATTCCTAACAACTTCAATTCTAGAAATAGGAGAAAAAGTCTCCTTAAAGTAAATACCTTCCATCTATGAGTATCCCTTGCAAAAAAGTATGGATTTATTCTAAACAACTTCATCTTCTTCATTCAATTTATTTCTGAATACCCATTTAGTACCAATAAGATTATTTTCCTTGGGTCTAGGAATAATAATCCATGTCTTATTCTTTTCAATCTATTCCAATTCTTCTTCTATCGCTTTAACCCAAATGTCATCTTTACATGTTTCATCAATATCTTTAGGCTCAATCTTAGAAATCAAACAAATTTCTCTTCTAGTAATTCTTCCTCTATTTTGAACAGCTTGATTCCTATCACCAATAATCTTTTTTTATAGATGATTTAACTTTACATAACTAGGAGTCTTTTGATTTTCATTTGTAGAAGACTCTTGTGTTTCCACTTATTCTTATTTTGCATCTTCTTCATTATATTCTACCGATCCATTATAATTCTGATTCTGACTCTATACTTGCACAATCTAACTCTCTTCTTTTTTATCTAATCCATATCTGCAAGATCTGACCTATTTCTTAAACTTTTCATTCACTCTAACATTTGCACTTTCAATTACTTTCTTCAACCTGAGGTCATAACATATATCTTCTTTTATTTTTGTATAATAACCAATAAATATTCCCTCATCACATCTAGGATCAAATTTCCCTACATATTCATCTCTTCTGATGTAGCACTTACTTCCAAAAATTCTAAAATATTTTATTGTAGGAACATTACCATCCCAAATTTCATAAGGTGTCTTACCGGTTCCTTATTTAATTTTCACTCGGTTCAAAGTGTATACTGTAGTGATAACAACTTCTCTCCAATATATATGTGAAATGTTACCTTCAATCATCATGGTTCTAGAAGTATCTAGAATATCTTTGTTTCTTATTTCTACAATTCCATTCTGTTGTGGGGCCCTTGGAGCATATATGTCTCTTTATTCTATGCTCTTCAAAAAATTTGTTAAGCTTAGTAGAAGTAAACTCTCCACCTTTGTCTGATCTCAGACATTTAAACTTCAATCCTATTTCAGTCTCAACCATAGATTTGAAAATTTTGAGTTTGTCAAAGGCTTCCAATTTATCTTTCAAAAATGTAACCCACATCATTCTAGAATAATCATGAATGAATAGACTGAAATACACATCCCCATAATAACGTCTTGTTCTCGCAGGACAACATAGATTAGTATGCACCAAATCCAAAATTCCACTCAAAGAATAATTCTTTCTCTTAAAAGTAGACTTAGTCAATTTACGCAATTGACATTCCTTACACATTTCTTTAAGAACCTTCAATAATTTAGGAAGATCTCTAACAACTCTTGTAGTACTTATTTTAACAATGTTAGCAAAGTTTACATGACAAAATCTCTTATGCCACAACCATTTGTCATCAATATTAGCAACGAAGCATCTAGTTTCAGATTTGTTCAAATGAAATGCATTACCTTTTTTCTTTCTTCCTATAGAAATCTCAATTCTAGAGCTCCCAATAATTTTTCACATTCCATCCTTGAATTGTAAGTTATGGGTATGTGCAGGATCACGGTATGCCAAAAAGTGGCTATGTGAAAAAGAAGTCCTGATTGGTAGACTAGTTAAAAATTATCTATAACTTTCAAATGGTATAACATTTATTAAATCTGAAACATGTGTCACATTATATGCTTCACCTATTATAAGAATAAAAGAAAAAAATTTCAATTTGATTAAGTTTAGACTGAGTTAAGGTGGTCAGACACGAGAGTTTTTATATTCTAGAAAAGTTGTAGCAGAAAAATCATAATTAATTATTTACCTGGAAAAAAATTACATAAAAATATGCATCACATCTGAACATGAGTCTACTACTTTTATCTAGAATCTAGTAAAAAAATATTATCATTTGATTGTGTTTAAGGTGGTCAGACATACACCTACTTATTATCTTTTTAGTCTCGATTGATAGACTGAATGAAAAATAGCTATAAATTTCAAATAGTATAACATTTTTGAAATCATAAATGTGATTCACATTCTATTCTTTGCCTACTACAATAAAAAAATAAAAAATTTTCAATTTGATGAAGTTTAGAGTAAGTTAAGATGGTCAGATACACAATTTTTTATATTGTGGAAAAGTTGTAGTAGAAAATTCATAATTAATTATTTACTTAAAAAAATTACAAAAAAAATATTCATCACATCCGTACATGATTCTACTAATTATATCTATAATCTTGTAAAAAAATATTATCATTTTATTGTGTTTAAGGTGGTCAGACATACACCTACTTCTTATTTTTTTCCTTAAATTTTCACACTACTGCATATAAATTTGAAATTTCACCACATAGAATTTTTTTTTTTTTTAAATGGCTTGTAGAAAAGAAACTAAAATAAATTTTCTACAAATTCTCTTCTTACACATTTTTCATATAATATTTATAACTTGTTCATATTTTTACGTCAACCTTCCTAAACCTGATTTTCTTAATTTTCATTGCCTCTTAAGGGCCTAGTTTGGCATAGCATTATCCTAAACATACCCTTATATCCTTATTAACTAATTGTCCAATACTCAAAAGATTATATTTCAAACCTTCAACATATAGAACATCATCAGTATTAGTCTTCTCATCAATAGTAATATAACATTTTCCTTTGATCATGCAAGGAGTATCATCGCCAAATATGACAACACCACCATCATACCTTCCAATTTCACAAATTTGTTTTTGTGTCTTCTCATGTGTTTTGAACATCCATTTCCAATAATTCATTCATCCCTCTTATCTACATGAGAGACCGAGGTTTTCTCTTCATTCACAAAATCAGGATCTTCATCTTTAATATCAATAAACACAATCTCATCTTTGCTCTTTTTGGATTCATCTTCGGATACACAAGATCCCTTAGGTAGTCTCTTTACAATTAGGGTTTCAATTGCTTCAAGTTCTCTTTCTTCTTTCTCAATTTGTTCCTATTCCTTAGCATATCTACCAAGAATAGATGAAATTTCTCTAGAATCATATATTTTCCTGTCCTTAGAAATAGTAGCTTTAAATGCATTTTCAAATTTATGAAGACTATCACCAAATTCTCTCATTTCAAAAGAGGATAACTTACCAACCAATGTATCTCTTGTCATGGTATTCATAGTTTTGATTTCTTCAATAGTAGCAACTTTATGATTGTAAGCAAGAGGCAAGGGTCTCAGGATTTTAGAAACAATCTCACTCTTTTCCAAGGTTCCACCAGTGCATATGATTCCACAAATAAGTTTGGTGATCTTACCCACATAAGTAGTAATATTCTCATCTTTTCATATCCTTAATGACTCATATTTTCCTTTCAAAAATTTTAGTTTGGCTTTATTTAAAGATTCATCTCCTTCATATAATATCTCCAACTTTGTCCACACTTCATGTAAAGTTCCCAATCCTAAAATGTTTGAATATTCAACATTTTATAAGTTACTCTTCAATGATTATTTTCCTAACATATTACACTCAAATTATTTATTTTCATCAATACTCATAGTAGAAAGATCACCAGGAGTCTTGTAATCTTTCTTTGTAATAGCTCAATGTTCTTCATTAAGACATCTCAAATGTGTAATCATATGGTCCTTCCATATTGTATAGTTTTTTCCATCAAATATTAGACTCTCCTTGAAGGTCAACATCCCACATCTCCTCAAGTGGTTAATATTTCCAAAGAGGACACTAGATCTGATACCAATTGTTAGAATAAATGTAGAACACACAACTGAGAATGAGGCTGAATCAGTTGTATCAAAAACTTAAGACCTTTAACCAAATTACCAACTTAATCTCATATCCAATAGATAAATATGAATGCGGGAACATAACATAGTAATCAATACATAAAATAATTATTTTTGATGTGGAAACCTTGTTAGGTAAAAAATGATGGTGGGGATAAACTCCACAAGATGACTGTACTCTTTTAAATGTACTATACCTTGTTAGGAGTATTACAAAGGGGAATACACATGCATTTAGGCACATTTCCTAGAGCTCACTTCTCAAATACAACAAGGATCTCAGTCCCAAGGAAGGAT
Source organism: Thuja plicata (assembly GCA_018584345.1). Taxonomy (NCBI): domain Eukaryota; kingdom Viridiplantae; phylum Streptophyta; class Pinopsida; order Cupressales; family Cupressaceae; genus Thuja; species Thuja plicata. Next base: position 499,545 of record MU223672.1, read on the forward strand.
CACTTAAAATAAAATACGTGATCTCAAAACATAGAGGACATACTGTCCAAACTCTATGGTGTAGGGGAACCTTGACATTTGTTCAGTATCAGAATATTGATATATTTAAGATATTTACAACTAATGGAACCATGTCAAGAAATGTTTCATTTATTAATTTGCATTGTAACTGATTTGAAAAAGAGATTATATGACATTTGTAACTAACAAGCTGAATAGAATTTGAAGGGTCATAGCACAGTTTTGTAACTATCTATGGATTATCTATAAATGGACAAAATGTAAAAGAGAAAGATATAGAAGTTACAGGTGAATAGAGGATAGAAGATTAGTAGAGAATCCAAATGGCTCTCTGGTGGCAGCCTAAGAGCCATACTTTGTAATTGCAGGCATTACATTAATGGAGGTTATTGTTAAAGAAGTTATCTTTGAATCATGTCCTTCAATGTTACTGATTCATTCTGGTTCATGTTAAATCAGTAAGCATTTTATTTCTTTGTTTTCTAGTTTGGTTCCTCCATTATCGAGTTGACTCAATTAAACTTTTAAATGTTATAGTATTTCATGGTGATCAGTTTAATGAATTGATTCTCAAGTCATTTATAAATGTTCACATTATTGGCCAAATGGATGTAGGTCAGTTCTGGTTTTTAGAAAGAGTTTGGATCAATTCAATTTGGCATCGAGTTGTTTTTCTATGTGGGTATCAAAATTTATGTTCTTAGTCAGTTCGTGTTGTACTAAATTAGACACATGTATATAATGAAGCCCACTTTTATTTGATCCATGGGATAGTGAATCAACAGGTTTAATATAAGTGTGTCCCAATTTGGGGGGGATGATGGAAACGGTTTCATTTTTACAGTGAATTGATTTTAAATCTATAACGGCTGTCAAGAAATGTTATATATTCTCATTTTAGGTTAGAATATCACCATTTCCATTAGGGAAGTTGGTAAGATTGGTCATGCCCATGTGTACAAAACTAGGAGATTGGATGTCAATAGTCACCTTGAAAGAGATGAGAGAGAACTAGTTGCAGGGATTAAGTGCAATTTCTAAATCGACATCACATCAACATGCAACTTGGCCTTGGAAATTGAAAAAATGTGGTGAACATCTATTACATGCATGCTTGAGTTAGAACCAGAGAGAACCAGCCTATGGAAGACCCACATGAATATGCAGTTATCCTTGAATGTAAAATGTTGGTTGGTGAGTTTGATATCAAAGTTGATATTATCATATTAAGTTGACAATGTTATTATTATTGGAATGCAAAAAGATCATGAGACTCTATTCAATGTCTAAGAAGACAATAAAACATGATATGCAGATTTGAAAGAATACCATAGATGCCCTCTGCATCAACTGGTATCAGAGATCAAAAGATTCTGATTGTGTAGATAGAATCTATGCCAAGTGGCATTTTGGTTGTTTTGGATTCTTGTTATGAAGTTTGTGGTTGCAGATTGGTGCCAGTTCACTCAGCTGCAGTAGGTGGACAAGAAGTTCTACCAAGGGACCATAACAGATGGTCTTGTGTGTCTCCAATAGACTAGGGAGAGAGACATGAAGGGACTCCCAGGTGAGGGACAAAGGTTGTGGTGTTGTCGCAACATGGAGGAGTGGACTATGCAATGGAAAAAAGCACCATTGAAGGCGACCATCATAAACTCCATTAATGGGAGTCATTAGAGAAAGAGGAAGAAGTGGAGGCATCGATGCAATGATAAGGATGAAGAGGTGAATATTGTTTTAGTTTATCACCAAAGCATTTCCATGGGACATGGAAATTTTTAAATTTTGGGAGTATGGTGCAGGGGCCCCTCGACATTTGTTAATTATTAAAATATTAAATCGACATTTGTTAATTATTAAAATATTGATATATTTAAGACATTTACAATTTATGGAACCATGTGAAGAAATCTTTGATTTATTAATTTGCATTGTAATCGATTTGAAAAAGCGATTATATGACATTTTCAACTAACAAGCCAAATTTTATTCGAAGGGTCATATGACGGTTTTGTAACTGTCCATGAATTATCTGTAAATGGACAAAATATAATAGAGCAAGATATAGAAGTTACAGGTGCACACAGGATAGAAGATTAGGAGAGAATTCAAACACATCTAGAGAGCCATACTTTGTAATTGCAGGCATTACATTAATGGAGGTTATTGTTAAAGAAGTTATCTTTGAATCATGTCCTTAAATATTACTGATTCATTCTACTTCATGTTAAATCAGTAAGTGTATTATTTCTTTGTTTTCCAATTTGGTTCCTCCATTATCAACTTAATTAAAATTTTAAATGTTATAGTATTTCATGGTGATTGGTTTAATCAATCGACTCTTAAGTCATTTATAAATGTTAGCATATTGGCCAAATGGGTCTAGGTCAGTTCTAGTTTATAGAAAGAGTTTGTATAAATTCAAGTTGGCATCGAGTTGTTTGTCTATGTGGGTATTGGGATTTATGATCTCACTGGGTTTGTGTTGTAATAAACTAGACACATGTATATAATGAAGCCCATTTTTATAAACCAGACACATGTAATAAACTAGACACATGGGATAGTGAATCAACAAGTTTAATATAAGTGTCCAATTTGGGGACGATGATGGAAATAGTTTTGTTTGACTGGGAATTAATTTAAAATATATAACAGCTTTCAAGAACTTTTACATATTCTCATTTTAGCTTCGAATCACACCATTTCCATCAGGGAAGTTGGTAAGATTTCTCTTGCCCGCGTGGAGGAAACCGATAGATGGTATGTCGACAATCACCTTGAAAGAGTCAAGAGAGAACTAGTTGTACGGATTAAGTGCAATTTCTAAATTGACATCACATTGAAACATGCAACTTGGCCTTGGAAAATAAAAAAAGGTGGTGAACGTCTATTACATGCATGCTTGAGTTAGAACCAGAGAGAACTAGCCCATGGAAGACCCGCATGAATAAGCAATTACCCTTGAATGTAAAATGTTGGTTGGTGAGTTTGATATCAAAGTTGATATTATCATATGAAGTTGACAATGTTATTATTATTAGAATGTGGAAAGATCATGAGTCTCTATTAAATGTCTAGGAAGACAATAAAACATGATATGTAGATTTGAAAGAATACCATCGATGCCCTCTTCATCACTCAAGAACTAACAAATAACATCTGTGATATGAAAAAATAGTTCCAATGATGTAGAAAGATTCTATGCCTCAATTGAAAATTCCACTTATACCTCTTTTCTCAACAACTCATGTTATCTTCCATACCTTCACAATTATAAATGATAATATATTTATACACATTACATAAATTTATCTCAACTAGGTCGGTCAGGGACCTAATTACAAAATATTAATTTGTTACATCTCAATACTCAATGTCATCCATTGAATGTTGGCTAAGGTATAGAAATGATCCATAACAATAACCTCAAACACGCTCCAGATCCATAAATCACACCACAATCCATTGCAACATGCTACACCACCAAGTCAGCAAAGTACAATAAGAACAAAAACACATTACATGAGGAATCTTTGATTCTGATCACAACCCAACATGATCACCAACATGAATAGGACACGATCAAGAAACATTATCAAGCAACATGAAATACCACAAAATCAATGAGAACTTCTCTGTCTCATGAATAAAACTCATCTCTTCACTGTTCATTCAGAACAATAAACCATAACCATTGTCATAAAATAAAAATATCTAGCTAGCATCCAAATCATGAGTCCTTTAAGATGAGGACACACATCCATGTCCTAAACTTACCACCTATTTAGAAACAAATAATATTTACAACTCAAGCCACACCAATCCAAATATTGAAACATTATCATTGACAAAATAACCATAATAGCAGTATTTGATAAATTCATCAATCAAGTAAAGACATCCCTGAACACATTACCATCTTTGTAATATATGATATTAAATATAGTATTTGTACCACATAAATCATCTCACGAAACTAACTAGGAAGATTGTCTCCAACAGTAGAAATATGTAGAGATCAATGCCAACACATATATGCACAATTTGAACAATCTCTCAATAGTTATGTCATTTTTTCTTCCTTGGAATTATTACCTTTTTTGGTCTTTTCCTGACTCATTTGATTATCTTAATTGAATTATGTTATTTTGATCTAGATATGCATTGGAGATTGAGATGAGAGATTGTTATGAGTCATGGTGTGTGAAGATCAATGTTAAGCTATGTGTAGTAGAGTATTTTTCTGGGCCAAATGGTTGACATACTTTATTGTTTATCTACATGTTATTTTTTATGTCGACTTTAGAGGATGATTGGTTGTGTGTGCTTCATTAGAATTGATTAAGAGAGATGTATTATGGCATATTTGGGTCCCTTTTATCTCTTAGAGAGGATTTTATTTAGTGCAGATGCTCATGGTGGCTCACTTTGTGTAAATTATATTTATTCCTACCATGACCAACCTAATTGAGGATTTTGGTGATTAAGTTGATAAATATAGATGTGAAAATATTTGAGTTGGATTATGAATTGAGTATGAATGATGTAGAAGTGAAACTGATGAAGAAAATGTGAAATTTGTGTTTATCATGAAGGAGGATTCTTGACACAGTGGTTCAAGGATGTTTCATGATTAGGATACATTATTCATTTCAATTCTATTAGAATAACTGAGAGGGTGGGGGGGGGGTGAATCAGTGGTCTCAAAAATTAATCCAATATCAGCCCAACACTTTATACCACAAATAAAAACCTCTATTTATCTTCAGTCCTACAAGATGTATTCCTTTAAATGATCTTATCAAATAACTACTGCTCGAAGTTCACTGTTAATCCTTATTCTTAAGCTTTACCGAATAGAAGTCTAACCTTTATCGAAATAAAATAAATAACTTAGTGTTTACCAATCAATCCTATTTTAGTAATGTGTAAAGAAAAAAATTAAAGAAATGAACCATATACACATTTGACACATGAAATTTTAACGTGGAAAACCTGTTAAGGGAAAAAGATCTTGGGATCGGTAACTAAAATTTTCACTCTTCTAAAGTGAGCTCAGTGAAGAGCCAACCATGTTTAGGGTTACAAACACACTGTTTTGTGCGACCTTGTTAGAGGGTTTCAATATTATAGTTTGTCACTTGATATCTGGAATTTCACTATGCTATCTTCGTGAGAAATGTTTTGATACTCCTTGGGATGTATCTCAATATATAAAGGATAGTTAAATCCCACTTTGTTAAGAGATTTTCTTAATCAATGGTTAAACTGAAACAATATATGATCTATTCATAAATACAACTTAATCTTGCAGATGTTTAGATCTATTTTAAGCTCATAATACCTTTCAGATCAATGTTTTTTTTTTTCCTTTGGTCCACTTCTTTCTTCTCAGTGATGTTGTTTCTTATATGTTGCTCAGTGTCCATAGAAATCTTTAGCTCTATTCTTCAGCTTGTTTGATCAGGACTATATGAAGACTTATTTTTTTCACCAGTATTCTCTTTAGAATCCTTTGTTCTTCTCCCCCCAATTCATAATGAGTTATCTTGTCTCCTTTATAGACATGATTTCACCATTTCTAAGTCCTTGTCTTTCTTTTTCTTAATGTAATCCGCAAATCTCACCATTATTGATTTTAAAGCTTGCTTTAGTTTTATCCTACGAATTTCTCCTTGAAAATTGGAATAAAACTAGCTTTAATCTCTAGCTTATCTGTAGCTTTTAACTAGTCTATGAAAATAAGGTAATCAATCAATTAACTCCATATTTAGCTCCTACCAGCTAAGTCTTTTGTCATTTCTGAACTTCAGTTCTTATCAGTGTTTAAATCCTTGTTTGCTTAGTCTTGACTTTAGTTATCCTTAGGAATCTCTATCTGTTGGGGTGTCTATCTATCGAGAAACATTGTGACTTTGAGTTCTTCTCAGGTATCTCTTTGGTTCTACTCAGTAATGATTTCTCGAGTATCACTATAACTCTTCTCTCGGGGTTCTCTATCTGTCAGGGTGCACCGTCCGTTGGTGTTTGTTTTCACTTGGTGTATACTAAACTTTTATGCATTACTAATAACTTAACCTTTATCTCTTTAGTTCTTTGAAGTCATTGAAAATATTTATGTAACCAATCAGATTATATCAAGTTGACATCAATTACAATACAATACATTAACTAATTTAATTTCTTGCATTAACTTTCTACATCTTGGTGATCATTACCTTAACATCTTCAAACATTAAATCACTTATAGTGTTATAGATTTGCTTCTGTGCAAATAATTGTTTGTATGTTTGTCATTGATGACAACATATAATATACAACAGTGTTCTATATGCAATTATCAATATAGATGTTCTAGAGCTATGCGTGTTCATTTCCATGGTATATACATGTTCTACATGCTATGTGCATTCACACCGAGTCAAATATGAAGTTTCAGTTGAGTTATGCTAATCAGTTATGACAGTTACAGAGATTGAAGACTATCTATGAAGAGCTGACATAATTACATTATTTATTGAGTTATGCCTCTCTTTGGGATATGTGTGTTTGTATTCATGTTTATTTATGAGTTAAAGATAATTATCTAAAGGTGCCAAACATGTTCTATCAGAATAGTGAAGTTGGAGTTAATTTGGTAGAGCCGAATTTGTGAATCGTTGCGTCTATTCAGTTTGAGTTGCATGTTTCTAATCAGGTTGTGTGGTTAATGTGGCCGACTAAATAAGTATTTAAGGGACTCCTAGAGCCAAAAAAGATCATATCCTTTGGAGAAGATAATTATAGTAGCTCATTTGATGAATGCCAAGTGTGAATGAGAAGAATAAAGACATGAAAAGTACAGAACAAAATGTCCATTGTTTTGGGATAGTAGAGACATTTCATTCATCAAGAAAAGATCTATGTGAAGAAGAAGTGGAAGTATACAATATAATGGAACTGATCAAGACATTAGGTCTACTCAAATAGTTCATCTATCAGATATAGTGTATATCTATTCTACTGAAGGTTGCAACCTTCATCATTTTAGTAGTGAGCTTTTGGACAGTGAGTCCTCACCCCTAACAGGGTTACTTGTAAAAGACTCCTAATAGGGTCTAACCTTTAACCAGGTCTCTATACTTATTGCATTGTAAGGAACAACTCCTAATAGGGTTGCAAGATCTCTTAATAGGGATAATTATAGTCAAGTACAATTCTTTGTGGGTGCTAATTCCCCTCAGGGTTTTTACCTATTTGGTTTCCCCGGAACCAAAATTGTTGTGTTCTCTATTGTGTTATCTAAATGTGCATTTTCTTTATGTTAATTGATATCTAAGTATAGAAAAGAATTGACTTAGCTGATAACTGATTCAGCCCCCCTCTCATTTATCCTTTGGGACTATTCCAACAATTGGTATCAGAGCCTAGTGCTCTGGAGAGAAATCCTAACAGCTTAAGGTATATCATATGGCATACTTCAGGAAAGAGAGTCCTAAGTTCGATGGAGAAAACTATCTTGACTGGAAGAACAAAATGATAACACATCTTCAGTGCGTTGGATTTGAGATCTATGAGATTGACACTCAAGAAATTGAAGTACCCACCTTGAAAGACCTTGCAGAAGAAGACTCTACAATCAAACAAAAGGAAGTGTTCAGTCAAAATGCAATTTCCTAAGAAGCCCTAATCAGTGCCCTATCTAATAGTGAATTTTTTGAGATCAAGAAGGTAGATAAAGCATGCTCTATTTGGAAATACTTAGAAGATATGTTTGAAGGAGACATCCAAGAAAAGAATGCATGTAGAAAGACATGGAAGAAAAGGTACAACAACTTAGAGATGCTACCTGAAGAAAACATCAGAGCCTATAATCGAAGAATTAATGAAGTAGTTTCAGGTATCATGAACAATGGTGGAAAATTTTTAGAGGATGATATAATGGACAAACTAATGACCACATTGACAACAGACTTGAGAGAAAGATCAATATCTTAGATGAGACTATGCAATATTCAAAAGACTTAAAGAGGGAAACTTTGATCAGAAAAATATTTACATTTGAGATATCAAGATTGAAGACAGAACCCAAAAGTGAGATAGCTTTCAAAGCCTCGGTCCACAGCAAGAAATCCATAAGCAACTCTAGTAATAATGAAGAAGTGGATATAGAACTAGAAGAAATCATTTCTATGATTGGCAAGAAAGAAAAGAAAGGTAAAGGGAAATATGAAGGATAGCTACCATTCAAATGTTTCTCATGCAAAAAATTCGGCCACTTTGCATCCAAGTGTCCTACAAGAGTCAAGAAGTTCAGATCAGATTACAAGCCCAAGTACACTAAGGAATGTTATCATGCTGAAGATGGTGTAGCTGATGATGATTCAGGAGAAGATGAAATTGGTTTCATTTCCATTAAAGACATTGAAAAGATGCTTGAAGAAATGGACAAAGAAGATGAAGGAAAAGGACAAGAGTTAGCATTAGTTTCAAAAGTTGACATCAGAATTGACTGGATCATTGATAGCGGATGTTTACACCACATGATAGGAGAAAAAGATAGATTTGTACATTTGAACAAATACAAAGGTGGTATGTTTGGATTTGGAGATAACACTCCCAAACCTATCATAGGTAGAGGTTCTATCACCTTAGATGGAAAGAATAAGACAAATGTTGTTCTTTATGTTGATGGTTTACATCATAACTTACTAAGTGTTGGATAGTTGCTTGATAAAGGATATTAGATGGAATTCAAAAACAACCAGTGCATCATTAATAACAAATAAGGAGACATGATTGCATTAGGCTCAAAGACCAAAGGTAATGTGTTTCAGATCAATTCAAAAGAAAGTTGTTTTGTTGCAAAAGTGGACGACAGTTGGCTATGGCACAAGATACTTTGTCATATCAATTTTGATAACATAGTCAAGATAAGTAATGTAAAATTAGTAAGAGACCTTCCAAGTATTGCAAGACTAGTTGACACCATGTGCAAGGAATGTGTGATGGGGAATCATGTGAGGACCTCATTCAGGAGCAAACAAGACTCTACAAAAAAATAAAAATAGATCTGATACATACAGACCTATGTGGACCTACTCAAACAAGATCTTACTATGGAGAAAGGTATTTCTATTTGTTTGTTGATGATTTCTCAAGGATGATGTGGGTTGCATTCTTAAAAGACAAATCTGAATCTTTTTAGAAGTTCAAAGTGTTCAAAGCTAAGGTTGAGAATGAATCTAAACTAAAAATAAAATGTCTAAGATCTGATAGAGGAGGAGAATTCACCTCTGACCAATTTTATGATTAAAGTGAAGAACATGGAATCAAGAGACAATTAAGTGCACCAAGAACCCCTTAGCAGAATGGGATTATAGAAATAAGGAATAGAATAATACCTAACATAGCACGCACTATCATGTTTGAAGGAAAGGTTTCCCATTCCTATTGGAGAGATGCGGTCAATACAACAGTCTATACTATCAATAAAATACAATTAAGGCCAGGTGTAGACAAGACTTCCTATGAACTTTAGTTTGGTAATGTACCTACTGTAAAATACTTCAGAATCTTTGGAAGCAAGTGTTGCATCAATAGAGATGATAGCATTGGAAATTTTTATGCTAGAAGCGACGAAGGTATTTTTTTTGGTTACTCTACTAAAAGCAAAGCCTATAGATTTTTTAATCTAAGATTAAAGAAGATCATTGAAAGTACTCATGTGAAGATTGATGAGAAGTTTATGATTCAAGAGAGATATTATGAATGTGCTCCTATGATTGAAGATGAGACTAGACCTATCAATAAAGACATAGTTATTGAAGAAATATTTGACTGTATTGATGTTTCATGCAATAATCCCAAACCAAGTCAAGATGAATCACATATTATAGATGAGAGTGTCACTCTTAAGAACTCAAAATACACATCCAAATACCACTCTAAGGATGACATCATTGGAGATCAGAGCGCTAAATTCTTGACAAGATCTAGAGAAAAAGGTTCAACCACTGATGAAGAGGTATGCCTACTTTCTTAGATTGAACCCTTAAGTGTTGAAGATGCATGCAAAGATTTATATTGGAAAAGTTCTATTCAAGAAGAATTAGATCAAATAGTCAAGAATGATACATGGGAACTAGTCCCAAGACCTCATGACAATAATGTGATCGGAACAAAGTCAATATTCAGGAACAAAATTAATGAAGAAGGCACAGTGGTAAGGAACAAGGCAAGATTAGTGTGTAAAGGATATGCGTAGAGAGAAGGTATAGATTACACTAATACATTTGCCCCTATGAGTAGACTTGGAGCTATTAAGTTTTTTTTTGCCTTTGTAACATTTAAGAACTTTAAGGTATACCAAATGGATGTCAAGTCAACTTTTCTGAATGGTGACTTGAAGGAAGAAGTCTACATAGAGCAGCCTGAAGGATTCAAACTTTTAGATAAACCAAACATGGTATGCAGATTAAAGAAAGAACTTTATGGACTTAAACAGGCCCCAAGATCTTGGTATAAGAGACTTGATGGTTACTTAACATAGATAGGATTTAGAAAAGGAGCAACATACTATAATTTATTCATAAGAGAGACAGATGAAGGACTACTAGTCATTGCTATTTTTGTTGATGACATTATCTTTGGAGGTAATGACAAACTTAGTGCAGAATTTTCCAAAGAAATGAAAAGTGAGTTTGAAATGAAAATGATTAGACCTATCAAATATTTTCTTAGATTGAATGTAAAACAAACAGACAATGACATATTCATAAATTAGTCTAAGTATGTGAAGGAAATATTGAAGATCTTCAAAATGGAAGATTGCAAACCAGTAAGCACCCCCATGATAACAGGAAGGAAGATTTCTAAAGATGATGATTCCATAATAGTTGAAAAAACCCTATACAAGTCTATGATTGGAAAACTAATATATCTTACTCAATCTAGACCAGATATTTCTAATGCAGTTGGCATTGTTGGAATATTTGTAGCTAAACCCAAGCAAAATCACCTAATGGCAATAAAAATAATATTAAGATACTTAAAAGGGACTATCAACTATGGTTTATGGTATCCTAACTCAGAGAATATACAACTTCATGTGTAGATAGATGCAGATTGGGTAGGTTGTGTTGATGAAAGAAATAGTACATCAGGAGGAGCAGTATTTCTTGGAGACAGATTGGTCACTTGGACAAGTAAAAAGTAGAATTGTATCTCTCAGTCAACATCAGAAGCTGAGTATGTTGCAACAACATTGAATTGTTCAACAATGGTTTGGATCAAACAAATGATTAAAGACTTTGATATTTAGATTGATTATCCTATTGTTATTCACTGTGACAACACTAGTACTATCAATATGTCAAAGAACCCTGTGATGCATGCAAAGACAAAACACATTGAGATCAAATACCATTTTATAAGAGAAAAATTTGTAGACAGAGAAGTAAAGTTGGATTATGTGAGCACTAAAGAACAATTAGTAGATATTTTTACAAAGCCATTATCAAAATATACTTTTGAGTATCTCAGAGAGAAGCTGGGAGTAATTCCCTTTCCTAAGTCTGATTAAAATTTGCAGCAAGAACATCAGTCCTTTGTGACTAATGAATGGTTGACTACTCTACTTCTGGAGTAGTACCTATGCTTAATGGTGTTTAACACCCTTTGTCATTGATGTCAAAGGGGGAGTATTAGTAATGGGGAGCATATACTCTGGGGGAGTATATAGAGTAGCAGCAGTGAAGAGGAACTTTTGATGAGGATATTGAGAATATTGTAAAAAGAAGGAAGACATTTTGAGTTGATGATATTATATGTTTCCATCAATGTCAAAGGGGGAGATTGTTGGAGATTTTCTTCTGTGAAAATAATTGATTGTATGTTTGTCATTGATGACAACATATAATATACAGTAGTGTTCTATATGCAATTATCAGTATAGATGTTCTGGAGCTATGCGTGTTCATTTCCATGGTATATACATGTTCTAGATGCTATGTGCATTCACGTTGAGTCAAATATGAAGTTTTAGTTGAGTTATGCTAATCAGTTATGATAGTTACAGAGATTGAAGACTATTTGTGAAAAGCCGACGTAATTAAATTATTTCTTGAGTTGCCCCTAACTTTGGGATATGCATATTTGTATTCATGTTTAGTTATGAGTTAAAGATAATTATCTAAATGTGCCAAACATGTTCTATCAGAATAGTGAAGTTGGAGTTAATTTGGTAGAGCCGACTTTGTGAAGTGTCGTGTCTATTTAGTCTGAGTTGTGTGTTTCTAATCAGGTTGCATGGTTAATGTGTCCAACTAAATAAGTATTGAAGGGACTCCTAGAGCTGAAAAAGATCACATCCTTTGGAGAAGATACTTATAGTAGCTCATTTGATGAATGCCAAGTGTGAATGAGAAGAATAAAGACAGGAAAAGTACCAAACAAAATGTTCATTGTTTTGGGATAGTAGAGACATTTCATTCATCAAGAAAAGATCTATGTGAAGAAGAAGTGGAAGTATACAATACACTGGAACTGATCAAGACAACAGGTCTACTCAAATAGTTCATCTATCAGATATAGTGTATATCTGTTCTACTGAAGGTTGCAACCTTCATCATTTTAGCAGTGAGCTTTTGGACAATGAGTCCTCACCCCTAACAGGGTTACTTGTAAAAGACTCCTAATAGGGTCCGACCTTTAACCAGGTCTTTGTACTTATTGCATTGTAAAGAACAACTCCTAATAGGGTTGTAAGATCTCTTAACAGGGATAATTATACTCAAGTATAGTTCTTTGTGGGTGCTAATTCCCATCGGGGTTTTTACCTATTTGGTTTCCCTATAACCAAAATTGTTGCATTCTCTATTGTGTTATCTGAATGTGCATTTGCTATATGTTAATTGATATCTAAGTACAAAAAAGAATTGAAGTAGCTGATAACTGATTCACCCCCCCCCCTCTCAATTATCCTTTGGGACTATTCCAACATATAGTTCATCAATCTCTCCCTTTGGAATTGATGACAACATATTACTACTAATACACTATGAAATATATTAGTTTTAGTTCATTAATGTACCAAAATTATTATTCTATAGCCAATACAAATGTATAAATCTTGGTGGCTTTTATAGATTAGATTTTATTCTTCTAGAGTACTTTCTTCAATCTTCATTCCCTTCACTGGATAGATGTAGCAACTTCTGATTCTGTCTTTCCATTTGTTGTAGAATATTTTCTCTAATGTTTACTCTCCCTTTGACTGTTCCTCTCCTTTGATGGATAATTTTATTCATATATATTTTTCCTTTGACAAAAATAAATATACTCTCTCCCTTTGATTCACCTCTCCCTTAGGATTCTTCTCTTCCTTTGGATGATCATGATGGATATTTCATATGGATATATAATCTCTCTCCCTTTGATAGCAATGCCACACTATATATTTCATATTTTTAATAATATAAACCTTAAATTTCCCATTCTATCAACAGTACAATAACTCTGGTGTTTGGTGCAGATAAGTAACTTGATGTGTACTGATATGTCTTTGCAGTCCATCTATTTTCTTGTATCAACATGAATGATCTTCAGATCATGTGTAGGCTGATGCAGCCTCTTTGTCAGCTTAGTGACCAATAGACAAGGGTCAAACCCCTAGTCTCTTTCTCAGGTACTCAAATGTATCTTTAGTCAATGGCTTTGTAAATACGTCTGCTAATTGTTCCCTAGATTAAACATATTCTAGTATCACCTATTTCTCTTGCACTTGTTCTCTTAAGTATTGATACTTGATAGAAATATGCTTAGTCTTAGCATGCATAATAGGGTTCTTTGAAATGTTTATTACACTAGTATTATCACAATATATAATCATTGGTTCAAGGATTTTCATATTCATACCTTCCAATAATTGCTTGATCCATGCAATGTTAGAGAAATTTTCAGCATCAACCACATATTTTGCTTCTACAATAGATTGTATGATGCATCCTTGCTTCTTACTTATCCATGTGACAAGTATGTCACCCATAAAGAATGCTCCTCCTATTGTGCTCTTACTGTCATCTAAGTTTCCAGCCCAATCAACATCTGTATATACTTGAAGCTCAAATTTTCCTTCTCTTTTATACCATAATCCATAGTCTTCAGTATTCTTTAGATATCTCATAATTCTTTTGATAGAAGTCATGTGTGATTCCTTGGGATTAGAAGAGAATCTTGCAACTATTCCAACTGCATGTGTTATATCTAGTCTTGTATGAACAACATACATGGGTTTTCCAATCATAGATCTATATAGAGTCTAATTTACCTTGATTGACTTGTCTTCCTTAGTCATCTTGCATCTAGTTTCCATAGGTGTTCCAACTGGCTTGGAATCTTCCATCTTGAATATCTTTAGCACTTCCTTGATGTATTTGGATTGTGTGATATATATGCATACATCCTATTAAATAATTTGTAGACCAAGAAAGAATTTGATCTCCCCAAACATTGAAATCTCAAACTCTTTGCTCATTTCATTAGCAAATGATTTACATAACATATCATTACCCCAAAATATTATATCATTAACAAATATTTCAGCAATCAAAATATTATCATCAGTATCTTCTTTTAAATATAGATTACTATTTTTACTTGTTCTTACAAATCTAATACTTATGAGATAGGAGTGAAGTATTTCATACCATGCTTTAGGTGCTTGTTTCATTCCATACAAGTCTTTTGGTAGTCTACAAACCATGTTTCCCTTGTTAGGATCAACAAACCCTTCTGGTTGCTCAATTTATACTTCTTCTAGTATTCCATTTAAGAATGCATATTTAACATTCATTTGGTATACCTTGAATCCATTGAATGTAGCATAAGGAAGTAGAATTCTGACTCCTTCTACTCTAGAAAGGGGTGCAAAGGTTTCTCCATAGTCAATAGCTTCTTCTTGTGCATACCCCTTGCATACTAATCTTTCTTTGTTTCTTGTGACTTCTCCATTCAAATTCAACTTGTTTCTGAATATTCACTTGGTACTAATGACATTCTTGTCATCTGGTCTAGGTACTAATGTCCATGTTCTATTCTTCTCAATATTTTATATCTCTTCATTCATAGCATTGACCCATTCTTCATTTTCAAGTGCAGTATTAATAGATTTAGGATCAAAATCACAAATTAAACATCTAGTGTTCAGTGACTTACTTCTTGTTCTCATTCCATCCTTCTTGTCTCCTATAATATGGTTTTATGGATGGTGTCTTCTGACATACTTTGAAAGTATTGGTTCAGCTCTTTGTTCATCATTTTGATCATCATCTTGACCTTCATTCTGATTTACATCGCTCGGGACATTATTTCGAGCAATTTCTTGATTTTTGGTGTTAGCAGCCTGATGCTCGAGTGCATTGTTCTATCACTCGAGAATGATACACTGTTGCTTGGGTAGAGTGTCGGGTTCTTCATTGTAGGAAAACCTATTTTAGTCTTTTGGTTCCTTTTTTCTTTCCTTATAATGTTTCTCTGCAAATTCATCTACTTTGACATTTGCACTTTCAATTATTTTGTTAGAGGATTTGTTAAGACATTTATAAGCCTTTCTTTTGGTAGAATACCCTAAAAATATTCATTCTTCACCTTTGGAGTCAAGCTTTCCATTTCCATCATATTTCAAAATATAACATTGACTTCCAAAAATTTTGAAGTAACTTACATTGGGTGTATATCCATACCATAGCTCATAAGGTGTCTTATTGGTGTCTTTCTTCCATTGAACTTTGTTCAATGTGTAGATAGTAGTACTGACAGCTTCCTTCCAGAATGTTTGAGTGACACCTTTCTCAATCATCAGTGTTATGGCACAATCAACAATGGATCTGTTCCTTCTTTCAACAATCCCATTTTTATGTGGGGTTCTTTGTGTAGAAACATGTCTTTGAATTCCACGCTCATTACAAAAGTTAGTGAATTGATCAGAAATAAATTCTCCTCCTCTATTTGATCTTATGCATTTTAGTTCCTTACCACTTTGTTTTTCTACAATAGCTTTATACCATTTAAACATCTTGAATGCTTCTTATTTATCTTTTAAGAACATAACTGTCATCATTCTAGAATAATCATCTACAAAGACAATGAAGTATCTATCACCATAGTAACTCTTTGTTCTCATTGGTCCACATAGATCAGTATGTAATAATTCTAGAATGGCATTAGATGTGTAGGTTTTTCTCTTGAAACTAGACTTTATCATTTTACATTTTTGACAATTCTTACACATGACATGATCAGGCTTTGACATGCTTAGTAAGCCTCTTACTTTACTTTTATTTCTTATCCTAATCATGTTGTCAAAATTTCCATGACATAACCTTTTATGTCAAAACCATATGTCTTCATTTCTATCCATTAAACAAGTGGTGTTTATATCATCAAGATAGAATATGTTACCTTTTTTCTATTCACCAGTTCCGATCAACCTTCCTAATTCATTAAAGATCTTTCCCTTTTTTTTCTCAAATGCAACTAAATGACCTATGTTATTTAGCTGTGAAACACTCAATAGATTATAGTTAAGTCCTTTTACCCAATATGCATTTTCACTTCTGATCAGATTATTCAACATTATGGTTCATTTACCTTCAACCGGACAAGGTGAGTCATTACCCATTCTTACTGATCCACCATTATAATACTCAAAAGTTTTAAACTTTTCCTTATCACCAGTCATGTGGTGAGTATAACCACTATCAATAATCCAGACATAAATTTTAATAACCTTAGATATGAGTGCATTCTCAACATACCTTTCCTCTTCATCTAAATCATCCTTCATAGCAACAAATACCACCTCAATATCTTCATCAAATTTGTTGTCAGTATTCTCAGCTTTGTTCCCATCAAGGTAACAAGCTTTCTTCCCTTTTTCCTTGTAGTCTCGGTTGTCTCTTCTATCATATTTTTGGTTGCTTCGGTAATCTTTTCATCACCTATGTCAAACTTCTTTTCATATGATCTGTCATTTTTTTGTCTTCTTTTCTTTTGTTAGGACATCTAGCAGCAAAGTGTCCAATCTCTTTACAATTACAACATAGCAATGGTAATTTACCTTTGTATCTACCTTAGCATCTTTGAAATCTTCTAGCCATTAGTGATTTAATCTCATCAAGTTATTGGTCATCACTATCACTTTCACTATCATTTCTCATAGTGTTTTTATGACTTGACTTACTTATTTTAAAAGAAGATTTGATTTGATATTTAATAGATGGTAAGACATTGTTTTGATTAAGTAAAAACAGGTTTTGAAATGACCCAAAAACTTTTACAACCAAAAAATAACCGAGAGATAGAATATTAAGAGAACCAAATTACAACTATGAATCAATACCAGACACACCAAAGCGAGGAAACAAGCACTCCCACAAAGAAGAAACCAAGACCCGAACAACAGTCAACAAAAAAGGATAATAGGAAATCATTTATTCCCACCCATATGTGACATTAAATTCATATCAAAAGGAGGCTTGGGATACTTAAATTTATTTCCTTTGATAGTTTTCCATCCTTCCTCCATAAAAAAATGCATCGTTCTTCACTGACAAAGAAATATCAGAGAAGCCCACAACTCGAGAGGTAGGGCTAGCCAACCCAGCACACCCAACACGGATAGAGACAACAATCCCCTCCAAAGGAGACTGGGTGCCAACCAAAACACCAACATTAAGGATAGTAGAAACAAAGATAGCATCAACCCCAGGGGTAGGGATAGAAGCCACAACACCTGGAAAAAAAGCAACACCTTTCTGACCCAGGACAACATTAGAGTCACAAAAAGAAACATCCTTCAGAGTAGCATTTATCTCAAATAAAATAAGTCTACCAAAAAAACTATCTAGATTGAAATTGTTATTATCTATTGCTCTCATTTCTTGTATAGAAGATACTCTAATAGTAAGGTTCTTAGGATTTTACTTACCACTATTTCTTCTTCAAGTAAACCTCCAACTCCTCAGATAGCATTGACTACCTCTTTGATTCTGCAACTATACTGAGTAATGTTTTCTCCTTCTTTCATTCTTAGGTCAGCAAATTTTCCTCTTAGGCTTTCTACCTTAGCTCTTAGTACATTTGCATCTCCTCCATGTACTAGCTTCAATTTGTCCCAAATTTCCTTTGTAGTGGTACATGTTTTTACATCTATAAATTCAACATTGGAGAGTGAGGAAAAATTTCATCATCATAGAATTTTGCTCATGATTTTCTCTCAATTGATCAAGTGTGTGAGGTCCAGGAGGCAACACATATTAAGAATCCAAGTATTGAGTAACATCATTTCCAATACATGATAGGTGGAGTCTTATCCTACTTTTCCATGATGTAAAGTTGTCCTTGTTCAACTTAGGCACATCTCATTTTCTCATCTTGTGATCTTTAGCTTAGGTCTTGAAACCATCCTTTTCTAAGCACACAGGCTCTGATACAAATTGTTAGAATAACTGAGAGGGAGGGGGGGGTGAAATAGTGGCCTCAAAAATTAATCCAATATCAACTCAAAACTTTATACCACAAATATAAACCTCTATTTATCTTTAGTCCTACAAGATTTATGCCTTTAAATGATCTTATCAAATAACTACTGCTCGGAGTTTACTGTTAATCCTTATTCTTAAGATTTACTCAATAGTAGTCTACCCTTTAGAAAAATAAAGTAAATAACTTAGTTTTTACTAATAAATCTTGTTTTAGTAATGTGTAAAGAAAACCATTAAATCAATGAACCATATACATATTTGACACATGGATTTTTAACATGGAAATCTTGTTAAGGGAAAAACTACTTGGGAGTGGTAAGATAAAATTTTCACTCTTCTGAAGTAAGCTTAGTGAAGAGCCAACCATGTTAAAGGTTAAAAACACACTGTTAAGTGCAACCTTGTTAGAGGATTTAAATATAATAGTTTGTCACTTGATATCTGGCATTTCACTATGCTATATTCATGAGAAACTTTTTGATACTCCTTGGGATGTATCTCAATATATAAAGGATAGTTAAATCCCACTCTATTAAGAGATTTTATGAATCAATGGTTAAACTAAAATAGTATATGATCTTTTCATAAATACAAATTAATCTTGCAGATGTTTATATCTATTGTAAGCTCATAATACCTTTCTGATCAATGTTTCTTTTCTATTCCTTTTCTCCACTTCTTTTTGCTTTGTGATGTTGTTTCTTCTCTTTTTCTTGGTGTCTATCAAAATTTTTAGCTTTTTTCTTCAGCTTGTTTGATCAGGATTGTATGAAGACTTATTTTCTTCACCACTATTCTCTTCAGAATCCTCTATTCTTCTCCCCCCAATTCATAATAAATTATCGTGTCTCCTTTATAGACATGATTTCACCATTTCTAAGTCCTTGTCTTCCTTGTTCTTGACGTGATCCACAAATATCACCATTCTTTCTTTTAAAGCTGGATTTAGTTTTATCTCGCGGATTTCTCCTTGAAAACTGGAATAAAACTATCTTTAATCTCTAGCTTATCTCTAGATTTTAACTGGTTGATGAAAACAATGTAATCAATCAGGTAACTCCATATTTAGTTCCTTCCAACTGAGTCTTTTGTCATTTTTGAACTTTAGTTCTTATCGGTGTTTAAATCCTTGTTTGCACGGTCTTGACTTCAGTTGTCCTTGGAAATCTCTGTCCGTCAGGGTTGTCTGTCCATCGGGAAACACTGTGACTTTCAATTATGCTCAGGTTTCTCTTTGGTTCTTCTTGGTAATGCTTGTTCAGGTGTCTTTCTCAGGTATCACTGTGACTCTTCTCTCAGGGCTCTCTATCAATTGGGGTGCACTGTCTGTCGGTGTTTTTTGTCAGTTGGTGTATACTAAACTTTTATGCATTACTAATAACATAACCTTTATCTCTTTGGCTCTTTGAATTCTTTGACAATATTTATGTAACCAATTAGATTATATCAAGTTGACATTAATGACAATACGATACATTAACTGATTTAATGTCTTGCATTAACTTTCTATAGCTCGGTGACCATCAACTTAACATATTCAAATATTAAATCAGTTATATTTCATCAAATTAATCATATTTCTATGGTTGTTGAAATATAATGAATCCTTTTGGTATTTTTTGCAAATTTATATCTTTCTCTGAAGCAACAAACTTTTTTCTGCAAGTCTTTTTTAATCTTTCCCTTGGATTATATGTCTCAACATTGCAAGTCCATTGTATATTGCCCTAAGGTTTTGTGCCTTACCCTACAAGTCCAATTTAAGATTAGTGATCTACCTTGGCCTTTGGCCTAAAATTTTGTATTTGATTAATCATATAGTGAGTGTAATTTACCATGGCTTTTCCCATTTTGGGTTTTCCATATAAAAATCTAGTGTTCATGTGTGGTGTTTATTATGTTATCTTCCATTTATGTTTAGTTAGATAAAGATAATCGATAAGTTTTTATGACATAAAAATTTTAAAGATCTATTCAAGAGTGATTTAGCTCCCCAACCCCCCAGTCTTGTGGTGCTTTCAAAAAATGGTATTAGAGTTGAGTTCCTCTAGGAGAAGCTTAATATTTTGAGGAATATTTGGTAGGATGCATGAAAGTGGTTAAAAAGTACCTAAATTTGATAGAACAAATTATTATTTTTGGAAGGCGTGGATGGAATCTTATTTTGACTCTGTCATTTAGAATATGGGATATTATTAAGAAAAGATATTCTCCTCTTACTGGTAAGCCTACTATGGATGAGATAAAATTACATTAGAATAATGCTAAGACAATAAATGCAACTATTAATGGTTTGAGTGATTTAGATCTCTTGAAGGTCATGCCCTACAAAAATGAAAAGTAAGTCTATGAGAAGGTAAACAATATCTATGAAAGAGATAAGAAGATCAAGAATGTCAATATGTAAATCCTAGAGTATAAATTTTGAGACTCTAAGAATGTCTTGAGATGAGAACATTAAAAGTTACTTGGACCGAGTGAATGATCTAATAAGTGCAATCAAAGGTATTGGAAGAACTATGGAGGAAAATTAAGTTGTTATAAAAGTATTGAAAATTTTGCCTAGATCCTGTAGACCTAAGTTGTACGTAATTAAGAAAAGTCAGAACATAGATACATAATCCTTGGATCAGCTCTATAGATCACTCTCTATACTTTTGAGATTTCATTAAAGACTGATGCTATGAAAAGAAGGAAGATGCATTCAAAGCTATAAAGAAGAATGCAGATGTACCTAAGAAAATAAACTAATTAGATGATGAGAAAGTAAAATTTGTGAGAAGACTAAAAAAAGATCTAGAAAGAGAAAAGTTAAGTTTCCCTTCAAATTTTTAACTATGGAAAAATTGATCATTATGCTGCTAGATGTCCTTTTAATAAAGACAACTATAATAAACCTAATTATGATAAAAAGAGAAAATATAATTATAGAAGAGATGAAAAAATTAAAATGTAGATGATAGATACATGCCTAAGAAGAGTTTTTATTCAATTGAGACTCATTCATCTAAGGATGAAGGTGCAGATGATTCAAATGATGAGATATTATTTTTTCATAAAAAAAAAATGGTAGTAAAAGGTATATAAGCCAACATGTTGTGGAAATACTAAAAGATATATGATTGTGAGGACTACTCTACATGCAAAAAAAGAAACCAAAGGCTAGATTATTGATTTCAGATGTTCAAATCATATTACAGTGATAGAATGAAGCTCCTTGACTTTAATAATTTTGATAGTGGTTTAGTTCATTTTTATGTGAAGGGGTTGCACGTATCTGTGGTAAGGCAACCATATCCATTGATGGTATGCATAGGACATATGATGTTTATTATATTAAGGGTTTGAGACATAGTCTTTTGAGTGTGAGTTAGATGCTCACATTTCATGGGTCTAGATGTGAGATCAAAAAGGGTTTGTAGAAGGATAAAACCTCACATTTCATGGGTCTATATGTGATATTAGAAAGGGTTCCTAGAAGGCTATTTGCAGAAGGTATATAAGGACAAACGACAATGTCTATTACATAGAGGAATATAGAGGAAGTAATTGTCTGTTGGCATAGAGTAGCGAATGTTGGTAATGGAAAAAGAGATTGGGAAACATTAAATATTAATGGTGAAGATCAGTTACACACATGAAATGAGATATTTATCAAAGATTATCAAACCTACTAATAAAGTGTGCAAGGAATGTCCCGTGGAAAAACCAGACAAGGAAAAAATTCAAGAACAAGGATTATTTTACTACAAAACCCTTGAAGCTAATACTTATAAACATATGTAGGTCTACAAGGACAAGATGGATAAATGGTGAAAAGTATTTTATATTTATTATTCATGATTATTCTATAATGAGATGGGCTAGTTCCCCAAAAGAATAATCAAACACCCTAGATATATTTAAGGTGCCCAAGAAAATGGTTGAGAATCAAATAGAATCTATGATACAAATTTTGAGGTCTGATAGACGTTGTGCATTTACATCAAATGAATTTGATATATTTTGTGAAGATAATTGTATTAGGAGAATTTTTTCTAAATCAAGGACTTCACAACAAAATGTAGTTGTTGAAAGGAAGAATAATAATATTATTTTGATGGCTAGAGCTATGTTGAAAAATACTAACTTACCTAATGTGTATTGGAGAGATCTTGCACATACTATTGCATGTCTTCAAAGCAAGGTACAAGTGAGATTAAATCATACAAAGACACCTAATGAGAGATGATTTTGAAGAACACCTTCTATCAAGCATTTCAAAATCTTTGGAAGAAAGTGCTACATCAAAAGAAATGAAGAATATTTGGAAAATTTTGATACAAGATATGACGAAAAAATATTTTTGGGATATTCTACAAAAATCATGAACATACCAAGCTTGGTCACAAAATTATGAACATAAAAATGACACCCATTTTACTTTCCCAAATCTATCATCAAAACTCTCTAGGTGAATATCTCCATTTATTCTTTAGGAATATTGAGGTGAAATATTGGTGAATGTTATCATTGTCCTTCAATGTACATGTTTTCCTCTCTTGGATCTATCATATATGTGAACTAGAAGTCTCATTTTCATGAATAAAATCTAACCCATCAACAAGTTCATTATCTTGGAGCAAAGGATATTGATTTTTTCTTAATCAAGCTTTATGTAACCAATGTATATCATCATGTAGTTTTTTTCCCTCATGTTAGAGATTTCCAAGAGGGAAAAGAGGATAGAAATTGCGTGGACCATTTTTGTGTGACTATCTATCATTTTTTAGATCTCCATTGAGCCTCTGATCAAATTGTGAGATCTCATCAAGAGAATGTGTGAACATGTTAGATCTAGAATATAAATCTATGCATACTCCACTCTTGCTCATGATCCAACTTTATTGACGTTTAATTAGTGTGTAAGAGATGGAAAATATATAGTCAATAGTAATAATATATCCATAGAATACAATATCTTGGATCCCACACCATTGCATGTTAATGTCCTTGATCTATAAGAAATGGATTCTCATGCCCCAAGCCAATGGGTATAATTGTAATGTCCCATAAATTAAATATTTTTTCTTATTTTAACTTTACTTGCAGAAATGGATAAAGAATAAAACTTATGCCTCATTCAAAGTCCACAAGAAATTTTTTAGTTAAACTGAAACACCTAGAAATATTTAACAAGATTCTTATAAACTATGAACTCAATTTAAGGATTTGACCATTAAATCAATCGGAACTTCACAAAACTTAAAATATAAGTAAATAACATAATATAACAAGATTTTTACATGACATTAATCTATGGTATCTTTTGATTTACATTAATCCAATGGGAATATAGGAATGGGATAATAATATCATTATTTCAAATATATTAGAAAGGGGATATCACAATAACCTTTATCTCTCTTAAATCATTAGAGTTTTCATGACCAACTTACAATTCCTTTTCATGGAGGTCAATCCAATTCAAATAATTCTTCACAAAATATAAATAATATCTTGTAAATCATCATCATATGGTTTATTCTCTCCCATAAATTGTAAATCATCATTACATGGTAAAATTACTTCCATACCTACAAAGTTAAGTGAATGTGTATTGGAAATATTTCACAATTATTGATAAATATTCAACCACAAAATTGACTCTTCATTAGGGATGTTGATGTAATGATCTTGGACTTTGCTACCTTTTATAATTCAGGTACCTTTTTTTTCTTCTATATCTTTGTTGGATGATATTAGAATTGGGTACTACTAATGCTGTTGGCATTCATGTTTTGTCACTGATGTCAACATATGTTTCTGTGGAATGAACAGACTGGTTAATACTATTGTATGATGACTGACAGAAGTGTACGAACACTGTACGGACGAGTCAGAATGAGAGAAGATGAGGATATGAAGAAGGATGTGTGATGACCTTATTCGTAAGGTCGCTTGGCTCAATATTTCATATTGGAGATGTTATAGATGTTTTAGTGAAGACTGGTTTTTAGACTGTGACAGTGATGCTTGACATTGTGAGTCTCTGTGTTTTGGGGATATCTTACAGGCAATGATGATTTAGGTTATGCAAGCTTAAGAGATGATAGAAGGCATACTAAGGAATGTTTTTTGTTGATCACAATTTGTGTGATTGTTGGTGACATCATCTGTGGCATGTATTCTGGAGGAGACCTATTTGGGGTTGACTACAAAGATGTAGCGTGCATTATGGATTTTGAGTGTGGATTGTGGATCTTGGATTATATATGATGTATTGTAATTGATGTTTACTTGTTTTAGGTACCTTGTGTATCTTAGCAAGGGGTTAAATAATTATTTTTATATTGGGAAAACTTAATGGCCGACCTAATAAATTATTGTAATACGGTATATATGAGAGATATTTTCTTTTGAAAAGATATGATAGTGGAATCATGAGAAGGTAAATGATAATAAAGAGAAGTGTGGAAGCTGTCAAGCTTGATTGAATGCTAGATGTAGATTAGAGTTTGTGATTGTAGTATGTCATTGGAACTAACCAAGCAAAGATATATGTTTTCAAATAGTTCACTGGATTGTATATTTATTATATACACTTGTTTGGATTGTAAATCCTTGAGGGTTTCTTTAACCTTCTTTGGGTAGTGTGCCTAGGCAGTGAGCCCACTATTATTATTGACTCCTAATAGGGTCTATCCTTTAACAGGGACTATATAATTTAATGCTATAATAAGCTCCTAGCAGAGATAAATCTTTTAACATGGATACTATGCTCTCATTACATCATTTGTGGGTGCTAATTCCCACCGGTGTTTTACCTTTAATAATGTTTCCTCGACAACAAGAATTGTTTTATTGTGTTGGCATTTACTGTGTTACCATTTGAATTGAGGTTTTGGTTTATAAGTTAATGTTTAAAAAAATTGTCTTGCAAACGGTTCAGCCCCTGTCTCAGTTGTGCTTGTGGATTATTATTCCTAACAATTGGTATTAGAGCTACTTGTCATTAGAGAGAAATATTAACAACTTGAGGTGATTCTAAAGATAACTTACTATAGGAAGGATATTTTGAAATTTGATCCTGAAAACTTTGACAGTTGGAAGAACAAGATGACATCACATTTGCTATGTTTGGGAATCGAATACTGGATGATCACTAAAAGAAAGGAAAAGATAAAGACTAAGTATGAATTGGATAAAGATAATGAAAATAAAAATGAGTTATTTTCATGTAACATGGTTGCAAGGGAATCATTGATCAGCGCACTTTCTAAAGTTGAATTCACAGAAGTAAAAGATTTAGATTCCGCACATGAAATTTAGAAAATATTGGAGGCACTATATGAAGGAGATAAGTTTACAAAATACGCGAAGATACAAAACTGAAAAACAAAGATGGAATCATTGCAAATGAAAGATAGTGAGAATATTAGAGCATATGCACAGAGAATTATTAAAGTGGTTACTGGCATCAAGAAATATAGAGGTACTTACAGTGAGGAAGAAGTGATTGCAAAGATTCTAAGATATCTGACACCCACATACATAACTAAAGTACAAGCTATAGAGGTTCTCTACCTAACATTTAGTCAGCATTGAAGGTGACTATGCATAGAAACAAAAAGACCTTATCTGGAATTGCGAGAACCAACAATAGTAACTTGAGAGAAGAACTTGGAGACTATGCTAATGAATGGGAACATATACATGGGGAAGAAAGAAAGATAGATGAAGTGGTAGCTGTGATCGCTAGAAGAGAAAAGAGAGGTAAGGGTAAATTTTAAGGCAACTTACCTTTGAAATTTTTTTCATGCAACAAGAATGGTCATTTTGCATCTTGATGTCCTAAAAGGGTTCCAAAACATAAACCTAAGTTTTACAAATCAAAGTATTCAAAAGACAAGGAATGTTATTATGCTAGTGAAGGTGTTTTTGATGATCATGTTGTTGACTATGATGAAGTTGGATTTATTTCTATTAAGGATAATGAACGTATAAATGAAGAAAAATCCTTAGTATCTCATGTTGAAAATAAATTTGAATAGGTTATAGATAGTAGTTGTTCACATCATATGACTAGAGATAAAAAAAAGTTTTTTAGTCTGAAAAGATTTGATGGTGGTGTTGTTATATTTTTTGAAAATACTCCTAAGCTTATCATTGGAGTTGGATCTATTTCTCTAGATGGAAAAACTAATACCAACAATGTATTGCGAGTTGAGGGATTTAAGCATAATATGTTGAGTGTTGGACAGCTAGTGGACAAAGGTTATCAATTGAAATTCATTGATGGGAAATTTTCTATCAGAAGTAAATCAGGAGACTTGATTGCATCTGGTACTAAATATAGAGGTAATGTATTTGAATTGAATACATATGAGGCTTCTTTTTTTATTGTGAAGGTTGATGACAATTGATTATGGAATAAAAGATTTTGTCATGTTAACTTTGATAATATTGTGAAGGAAAGTATGACTAATGCAGTAAGAGATCTACCTAAGATTGTGAAACTATATAACACTATGTGTAGAGAGTGTGTTATGGGGAAATAGACTAGAAGCATTTTTAAAATAAAATTTTATTCAGCATAAGGGAAGTTGGATCTAGTACATAAATATCTGTGTGGTCCTACAAGAGCAAGATCTTATTATGGTAAAAGGTATTTATACTCTTTGTTGATGACTTTTTTAGAATGATGTGGGTTACATATTTAAGAGAGAAGTCTGAGGCATTTGAAAAATTTAAGATATTCAAAGAAAAAATTGATAATAAATCAGGTTTGAAGATAAAATGTTTGAGATTAGATAGAGGTGGTGAGTTTACTTCAGATTTATTTAATACCTACTGTGAAGAGCATGGAATATTTAGACAAACATCTGCTCCTAGGACATGACAATAGAATGGGATAGTAGAGAGAAGAAACAAAACAATATTATATTCTTCCAGAACTATGTTGCTAGAAGGAAATGTATCACATGTTCATTGGAGAGAAGATATTGGTACTACAGTGTACACTTTGAAAAAAATTTAGATAAGAGAAGGTACAAGTAAGACTCCTTATGAATAATGGTTTGATCATACTCCTACTCTAAAATATTTCAGAATATTTGGAAGTAAATGCTATAAATATTTGGAAGTAAATTTGATGCTACAAGTGATGAAGGTATCTTTCTTGGTTATTCTACTAAGAGAAAATAATATAAATTTTTCAATCTGAAATTGAGGAAGCTGATTGAAAGTGCTAATATGAGGATAGATGAAAAGTTTCAGATTCATGAAAGAATGTATGCCTATGGACAGATTGCAAATATAAGAGAGGTCATTGTTGATCCTGCATAACCTTTGGAGATTGATGATGAGATTGAAGATGAATCAATTAATCTTACTGAGACTCCTAAGACACTGAGGTATGTTAAGAAGAACCATCTTGAAAATCAAATCATTGGTAATGCAAGTAAAGGAATGATGACAAGATCAAAAGTAAGAAATGAATTTTTTTTATTTCTCAAGTTGAACCAAAAAATACTGATGAAGCATGTAGAGATGAATCTTGGACTAAATCTATGCATGAAGAACTAGAACAGATAAAGAAAAAACAATACTTGGGAATTGGTTCCAAGACCTAAAAACAAAAATGTGATAGAAACTAAATGGGTATTCAGAAAAAAAATGGATGAGGAAGGAACAATGGTAATAAATAAGGCTAGACTGGTTTGTAAAGGCTACTCGCAACAAGAAGACATAGACTTTAAAGAAACATTTGATCATATTGCTAGGTTGGAAGCTATGAGATTATTTATTTCTTTTGCTACACATAAAGACTTTAAAGTATATCAGATGAATGTGAAATCAACATTCTTGAATGGAGATTTGGAAGAAGTATACATAGAGCAACCTGATGGATTCCTTTGACAGAAGATCAATAAATGGTTTGTAAGTTGAAGAAAGCATTGTATGGACTGAAACAAGCAATGAGAGCATGGTATGAAAGACTAGACATGTATCTACTTCATCTTAGTTTTAGAAAAGGTTATGTAGACAACAATTTATATTTAAGAACTGGTGAAGATAGAATCTTAATCATATAATTTTTTGTTGATGATATCAATTTTTGAGGAAATGATAAAATGAGTAAAAAGTTCTCTAAAGTAATGGAAAATGAATTTAAAATGTCAATGATTGGTGAGAGGAAATTTTTTATTTGTTTGCAAATTAATCTGAATAAGAATGGTATTTTTATATCTCAGACCAAGTAACTTAAGAAAATATTGAAGAAGTTTGGAAGATTGTAAACTTGTTAGAACACCCATGGTGACTGGTTATAAACTTACTAGAAATGATGAAACTCGAAGTGTTTTTTAGAAAAAGTATAGATCAATTATTAGAGGTTTAAAATATCTAACTCACACCAGACCATATATATTTCCAATGAAATTGGAATTGTGGAAAGATATCAAGAAGATCCTAAAGAGACACACCTTCTTGCCATGAAAATAATTTTTAGATACTTGAAAGGAACAATAGAGTATGGATTATGGTATGAAAAATTAGATGACATTATTTTGCAGGCTTATACTGATGTTGATTGGGAAGGTAATGTGGATGATAGAAAGAGTACAATTGGTGGAGCATTTTTCCTTGCAAACAACTAGTTTCATGGTTAAGTAAGAAGCAAGACTGTATTGCTCAGTCTACTGTTGAATCTAAGTATTTTGTTGCTGCTATGAATTATACACAAGTTGTTTGG
This sequence comes from Thuja plicata, assembly GCA_018584345.1. NCBI lineage: Eukaryota > Viridiplantae > Streptophyta > Pinopsida > Cupressales > Cupressaceae > Thuja > Thuja plicata. Next base: position 528,828 of record MU223672.1, read on the forward strand.
ATGAAAAAAAATGTTGAAGGACATTGGAATAATTTTTGAAGAGCTAGGGGTTATCCATTGTGATAACACTAGCACAGTGAATATGTCAAAGAATCCTTTAATACATTCAAAGACTAAACATATTTCTATTAAGTATCATTTCTTGAGAGACAAGGTAGCAGAGAAAGATATTAGACTGGCGTATGTTAGCGCAAAGGAACATATATTAAATATATTTACAAAAAAAATTCCAAAAGATGGTTTTGAGTATCTAAAAAGAATGCTTGGGGTGAGAGACCCTCCTTGTGGTAATTAATTAATGAAGACATGCATCAGTCCATTCGCTTTTAGAGCTATATCATTTTCTGGACTTGATGTATGGAACTACTCCTTAGGGGGAGTGATCGTAGGAACACTATAGAGCACATTTGGGTGATTTTTCACATGACTATTAGACATGAAGATTTGAAAAATATAAACCTTACATAAGATTAAAGAAGAGTTATGGCACCCTTTTCCACTATTTCCAAAGGGGGAGAGATTCTATGCGAAAATCCCTACTTCTTTAGGGAGAATTGTGTTGAGGATATTGAGAAGATTGTATTGAGAGAGAGTACTTTTGGGTTGATGTGTTTTCCCATATCTTTCCATCAATGACAAAGGGGGAGATTATTGGATGATATTAGAATTGGGTACTACTGATGTTGTTGGCATTCATGTTTTGTCACTGATGTCAACATATTTTTTTGTGGAATGAATAGACTAGTTATTACTATTGTATGATGACTGATGGAAGTGTAGGGACACTGTATGGATGAATCAAAATGAGAGAAGATCAGGATATGAAGAAGGATGTGTGATGACATTATTCCTAGGGTCGCTTGGCTTAATATTTCATATTGGAGATGTTACAGATGTTTTAGTGAAGACTAGTTTGTGGATTGTGACAGTGATGCTTGACAGATCGAGTCTCTGTGTTTTGGGGATATCTTATAGGAGATTGTGATTCAGGTTATGTGAGCTTAAGAGATGATAGAAGGCATATTAAGGAATGTTTTTTTTTTATCGCAAGTCATGTGATTATTGGTGATGTTAGTTGTGGTGTGTATAATGGAGGAGACCTATTTGGGGATGACTTCATAGATGTAGTGTGCATTATGGATTGCAAGTGTGGATTGTGGATCTTGATTATATATGATGTATTGTAATTGATGTTTACTTGTTTTAGGTACCTTGTGTATCTTATCAAGGGGTTAAATAACTATTTGTATATTGGGAAAGCTTAATTGGCCGACCTAATCAATTTTTGTAATAGGGTATATATGAGAGATCTTTTCTTTTGATATGTGTGATAGTGGAATGATGAGAAGGTAATTGAAAAGAAAGAGAAGTGTGGAAGCTGTGAAGCTTGATTGGATCCTGGATGTAGAGAAAATTTTATGATTGTAGTACTTCATTGGAACTAACCAAGAAAAGATAGTCACTATCAGAAAGTTCACTGAATTGTATATTTCTATATACACTTGTTCAGATTTTAAATCCTTGAGGATGGCTTTAACCTTCTTTGGGCAGTGTGCCTGGGCAGTGAGCCCATTGTTACTCTTGAATCCTAACAGGGTCTAGCATTTAAAAAGGACTATGTACTGTAATGTTGTAATAACCTCCTAACAAGGATAAATATTTTAACAAGGATACTATACTCTTAGTACATCATTTATGGGTGCTAATTCCCACTAGTGTTTTACCTTTAATATGGTTTCCTCGACAACAAGGATTGTGTTATTGTGTTGTCATTTACTTTTTTATCATTTGAATTGAGGTTTTGGTTTATAAGTTTAATGTTTAAAAAACTATCTCACAACTGATTCACCCCCCTCTCAGGTGTTCTTGTGGATTATTATTCCTAACAATCTCAACTTGTTTCTTAAACCTCCTCTTGTGATTTTAGTCTTGGTGTATTCTTCACTATTTTAGGTTCAACCTTCTTGGGATCTCCCTCTTTATGAGTGATTGTTTTGGATATGTTAGAATTAATCTTTCCTTGGTATGTATGTAATTAAAAGATATACCAAGGTCATGTCTTATATTTGTAATTCCTTTAATAAGGAAATTTAGATATTCCTCCTTAAGAGGATTCCTACACATG
>MU223672.1:557821-571096 GCA_018584345.1 Thuja plicata
ATACATTCACTCACACTTGCATCAAAGATTCATTTGAACTTAACAATATCTACATCTATTCCATATGCATAAACACACTTTTAATAAATCTGAATCTTGATTACATCTAACACCACATACTTTTTACGTTAATCAAAAACATCCACATACTAATCTAATATAAAAAACCATCAAAACCATGTCTTAAACATAAATCTTCATCACTCACACAAAGTATCTAATAAATTCCCCGATTACATAATCAGGTGTTGTATACAAGCAAAGGATTCCACAGATCCATAAAGTAATACATGCATCCCAATAGTCCAGCTATAACAAAATATGTATTGACAAGAGAACATATAAATGAGAATAGTGTTTAAGATTATGTCAGACTGGGGTAGGCCTCGCAATTCTAATGGTATATGTGATAGGGTATATAGTCAGGGAATTGCAGATGGTTCAATATCCCATTCATGTGTACATTCTGGGAGAAGATGTTAGGAATCCATTACTGAGGATATGGCCCTCATAGATGATTTGCTAACAATGGTGTATGGTATAGACCCGACATAGGTTTGTTTAAATTTTTTTTTTGACATGTTATTTTAATTAATTACCTAAATCTATTAAAAGAAAATAAATTTAAATGTACAGAAGAATCTAAATTGATGCATTAATAATATGCATTGCATGGTGCAGCTGGTGGTATGAGCACACCAAGGAGTGCTTGTTCTAGTAGATATGGATAGGTGGCTCAAACACCTAAGGTAATGTTTTATAAATATTCATAAAATAGGATAATACGTTATTTTCAAAATATCACATCTTAATGACTTTAGCACTTTAGGAAAGATTATCAACTTTTGACAATTTTACATTATTATTGTATCTTTGTTGCAATTATTACCTTTTTGATGTCTACTACATCATTTTTATATTATAATTACCTTGTTACACCATATGTGAGCATTAAATCAATACTTAACACCTTTTAATCCATGAACCCCCAAATTGACCTTTTAGACCAATTGTACCAATAAGGCATTATATAGCATCCCATTACATAAAGTGACCCTTACACCATGTAAACATGTGAAATGGATTTTATTAAACACATTAGGTCCACAAATGAACTTTTATGGTATTTTTTTAGTCTTCCCCTTCCAAGGTCTTCTAGGTGACCCTGTCTTCCTTCTTGCTCCCTTGGTGCTCTACACCATATTGTATTGTTGATTTTGTGTATTGGTGTATTAGTGTATGTTTGTTTGATATTGATTTAAGGTCAAAGAATTTGTTCTAATGTAATTCACCTCAAGGAATTCATAAAAGGATGGTACTCACTCAAGGAATTAGTTTGAATGCAAAGGCTTCAATAGAGATCCTTGGCTTTTGGTAACCTAGACATCATACTTTTGAACAAGTTCAATTCCTTGTCTAGCCATCATGACTGAAACTGATTTGAACTCCCACCCACCATCCTTGGACTCAATTAAACTAATTTTGAACTCATACATAGACTCATATGCCAACCAATCACTTATTAGCTTTTGAATCAACCTTGAACATCATCTGGAACATCCAACCTTCATTCTTTTATTCTTATTTCTTGTTCAAAATCATGAATATAATCTTTGATTGTTCACTCATTGTGAATGCCCTCAATCCTTCAATACACCTCCATGACCTTCTAAAGAATCCCAACATATAACTCCTAATACACCACAAGAACCCCTCAACTTATCACAAGGTCCTTATCCTATCGCTTAAAGCACATTCACTTGGTAGTTCAGTATACTCTACTCTCTGGCATTTCACTGTCATATTAGGACAGTCCCCATATACTAGTCTATATCTTCACCATAGACAAGAACCCCTCTACACAATAGGTTCATAAGCACCCCAAATATTTTCATCACTACCCATACCACCTTCTCTCAACCTAAAAGCACTCCAAATCCACTCATGCTAAGACTAAACACACTAAAATATACTCACTATCAGGCTACAACAATCATATTACCTTATGAAAAAGTGGTCCTAACCTTTGACCTCCGTGAATAAAATCTGGACCATCCTTCTCTAACTATGACTACAAATTTGTTAAAGAATAGTCTTGTGTGTGAAAGAAGAGAATTTTTTTATATTGTAATAATGATTCATAAAATTTGTTTATAAACTTGTGATAATAGAGTTGTGGAGCATAACAATTTTTGGAATTCAAGTGAATCATATTCTTAATTGTAAACTGTTGCTTATATTTATTTGGTTTTTTATAGGGGTTGTTAGGGGTTCAAATTTCTAAGATTGATGATGTCACCCTTTCTGCCATTGACTTTGGCTTATAGAGCTATGTGGTATCATATTTTGCACACCTCTTGTTTATAGTTTTAATTGAACCCATGCAATATCATGTTATTTCTCTTATGTTAAAATTTTTTTTATCCTACCCCACCAAGCTCAAGGTCATTAGGAAAGAGGAAGAAATCATCAGGGAAACTGAAACAAAAAAAGGTAATTAAGTCCAATTTAAGTATATTTTTTGAAATTTATTATGAACATTTTAATGTAGTTTATATTGATGAATGCACTTGACTTGTTTATTGTATACATGTAGAATCAATTGGGTTTCACTAAACTAATGAATGCACCAGGTAATGTTGATGTTTAGGAGAGGGAGGAGGTAACATGTTTTCATATTTATTTTTGATCAAATTCTTGTTTTTTCAAAATATTTTAGAAATTATGTTCCTCTATTATTATGTCATTTTCTATGAATTTTCATACATGAGTTGGTAATATCTACCTTAGATGAGGTGAATCCTCATATGAGTATAGTAGAGCCATATGAGATTATGGTATATATTTGTTCTATATACATGTTAAATATTTTTGTTTAGAGACAAGTACATGCATTTATAGTTTTATAACTTGATTTTCAACAACTTTGGGTTATTAATTTCCACGTGAATTTTCATTTACCCATTATAGCTCCCTTCTCCACTTCCTAGGGATCCCTTTCCTAGCACAGGAGATCCAGCTGAGGCTTCGATATGCTTTTTTATTATCTAGTGTATATATATTTTACATTATCTAGTATTTCTTGGCTATAATATCTTTTCTATTTTACCATACATGAAAAGTTTCAAACTAATTCATCAATGTTTTTGGCTCCCTCCAATATAGGAGTTCCAACTCATGTTATGGTATGCATTTCATTTTTCAGTCCATGCATTTTTTGTTTTTTAGTATTTCTTATTTATAACATGTATTTTGTATTATATATTTTACCTATTATAGGACCCTTCAGGAGTTCCCATCCTTCCTCTACCTCTCCATTTTTCTAGGAGTCCCTCTCTCCCTTGATGGAGTCCATTTCATTTATCATTCAGCCCAAGCATAGAAGAAAGAGATGAGGTAATCAATAATTCAACTGTCAATAAATTACAGGCTAATATTTATTTATTTTGATATTATTTTGAGATAGGATATATGGCTTAGCATTTGAATTGTTCTTGTGTAGAGACTCAGTGACCCAAGTGTTGCTGTGAAGAAGCTCAATTTTGATGATCCACCACAGTCATAGATATATCAAGACATTATATAGATCTAGTTGTATGTGAAATTTTTACATTGTATATATATCGACCTAGACATAGTTGATGCCACTTTTTTGTAACTCTATTATAGATTTGGCATGTACGCCATGTATTTATATGTACACTATTATTGTTTATTTTTTTATATATGAAACTTTAAATTTTATCCTTGAATTTGTTGGTTGGATGTTTATGCCTTAAGTGTATTCTTGTTTCACATGACTTTCGTATATGCATGTGTGTTTCTATAAATTAATGTAATTGTGTGTGTACTTCATGTATATGATTCATAACCTAAATTCATTTGTAAGACCTACATGAATGATTTAAGCGAATTCATGTCTATGCCTCATAATGTATGTACTACATGTTTTCTCCAAGATATAAGAAATTTTATGTGTACGCTTTTTGTGCTACATATGTTCACATGTATACTTTATGATTTAAGTAAATTAATGCTTGATGTGATACATTGCATTTAGGTACATATCTTTCATGATATATATGTGTGCACTCCATGACTTAAGTGAGTTTATGTGTGTTGCTGTAAGTTTTTTGTGACTGAAATACAGAGTATGAGAGTTTGGTCAATCCATATAAGGTGTCTTTATAAACCTAAGGTTGATTAGACTCTTGACCTATGATAGGATAAGTAGGTTTGATGTTTTGGCCTAATAAAGGTCCTAATATAGGATCTAAGGTTCTTCTAAGTCCTTTGAATAGGTCTAGAGGTCCTAATAGTAACAGTTTGCAATATTGTCAAAAGTTGCACAAATGTTAATGAGAAAATTTTAAAAGTTGCTATGTAACTTTTTCAGTATTTTTGTTTCAAACCATTTATCATGGGATCAAACTGTCAACTCCATTAGCTCCAGTTGACTGGGTAAACTCTAGGGAAGACCTTTTTTTCTTGTGAAGCATCAAAAACATTCTGGCGCAAGTCAGACCCAAGTGTTCCAAAGGTGCACTAAGTCAAATTGGGCAGAAATTTTTGGAGAGCCATACCTCAGACCTTGTGAGAGATATCAGAGATCTGTGAAGTGCACAAGGACCATATTGGGAAGGCCTAAAAGCACATAGCTTAGTTCTGGAATATTCCACTTAGATTCCATTTGGCAACCCGATCTTGGTTGGTTCAAAAAGTTGCATTATTTCTTAGATGAAAGTTTCTTAATGGTGCATCTTTCAAACCGTTCATCATGGGACCAAACTGATAGCTCCATCAGCTCCGATTGGTCAGGTAAATGCTATGGGAGACCTTTTTTCAATTGTGAAGCATCAAGAACATTCCCGTGCAAGTCAGACTGAAGTGTTCCCAAGGTCCACTAAGGCAAATTGGGAAGCAATTTTTGGAGAGCCATATCATGAACCTCATGAGAGATATCAAAGATTTTTGAAGTGCACAAGGATCATTTTGGGAAGCTATACAAGCATGTAGCTCAATTATTGGAGATTACACTTGGATTCCATTTGGTGACCCAATCTCGATTGGTGCAAAAAGTTGCATTGTTGCTTAGTTGAAAGTTTCACAATCGTGCATCTTTCAAAATGTTTGTCGTGGGACCAAATTGTTAGCTTCATCAGCTCTATTTGGTCAGCTAAATGCTAGGGAGATCTTTTTTCTCTTGTGAATCATCAAGAACGTTTCGGTGCAAGGTAGACTAAAATATTCCTAAGGTGCACTAAGCCAAATTGGGCAACAAATTTTGGAGAGCCATATCTAGGACCTCATGAGAGATAACAAAGATCCATGAAGTGCACAAGCACCATCTTGGGAAGGCCTATAAGCATGTAGCTCAGTTCTGGGAGATTCCACTTGGAATCCATTTGGCAACCTGATATCGGTTGGTGCAAAAATTTGTATTGTTGCTTAGTTGAAGGCTCCTTAATGGTGCATCTTTCAAACCATTCATTGTGGGACTAAACTGTTAGATCCATCAGCTCCATTTGGCTGGGTAAATGGTAGGGGAGACCTTTTTTTGCTTGTGAAGCATCAAGAACATTCTGGTGCACTAAGCCAAATTGGGTAGCAATTTTTGGAGAGCCATATCTTAGACCTCGTGAGATATATCAGAGATCTATGAAGTGCACAAGGACCATCTTGGGAAGGCCTATATTCATGTAGCTTAGTTCTTAGATATTCCACTCAGATTGCATTTGGCGACACAATCTCAATTGGTCTAAAAAGTTGCATTGTTGCTTAGTTGAAAGTTGCTCAGTGGTGCATCTTTCAAACTATTCATTTTGGGACCAAACCTTCAGCTCCATTAGCTCCAATTGGCTTGGTAAATGCTAGGGGAGAATTTTTTTTGCTTGTGAACCAATAAGAACATTCTGACGCAAGTTGAAGTCAAGTGTTCCCAAGGTGCACTAAGCCAAATTGGGAAATAATTTTTGTAGAGCCATATCTCAGACCTCATGAGAGATATTAGAGATCTGTGAAGTGCAAAAGAACCATCTTGGGAAGGCCTAAAATATTGTAGCTCTATTCTAGGAATTATACTAAGATTGCATTTGGCAACCCGATCTCGGTTGGTGCAAAAAGTTGCATTGTTGCTCAGTTGAAAGTTGCTCAATGGTGCATCTTTCAAATAGTTCATCATGGAACCAGACTGTCAGCTCCATCATCTCTAGTTGGCTGGGTAAATGCTAGCAGAGATCTTTTTTTCACTTGTAAATCATCAAGAGTGCTCTGGCACAAGTTAGATTGAAGTGTTCCCAAGGTGCACTAAGCCAAATTGGGAAGCAATTTTTGGAGAGCTATATCTCAGACCTCGTGAGAGATATCAGAGATCTATGAAGTGCACAAGGACCATCTTGAGAAGGCCTAAAATCACGTAACTCTATTGTAGGAGATTAAACTCAAATTCCATTTGGTGACCTGATCTCGGTTTGTGCAAAAAGTTGCATTGTTTCTCAGTTGAAAGTTGCTTAATGGTGCATCTTTCAAACTATTCATCGTGGAACCAAAATGTCAACTCCATTAGCTCTATTTGGCTAGGTAAATGCTAGGGGAGATCTTTTTTTGCATGCAAAGCATCAAGAAAATTCTTGTGCAAGTTGGACCAAAGTGTTCCCCAGATGCACAAAGTTCAAATATTCAACTACTCCTTGAGTTTCTCAATTATATCTTCAGCCTCAGCTAGTTTCCTTCTATAAAACTCCATGTATTCCTTAAGGACCTCTCCCAAGCTATTAGTCTTCTTCAACAAAACTAGGATCTGATACCAATTATTAGTATATAGAGGCACTGGGGGGGAGGGTAGGTCGAATAAGTGTAAACAAGTAATGAACCAATTCAACCAATAATTGGATAATCCTTTTAAATAAATTACATGGAATTAAACATGTAAGTGTAACGATGCAATAGAAGTAAATCAATTCAAACATCCACAAAGCATAACATATCACACCATAATTTTAGTTGTATATTATGCCTATTACTTTGGTTTGACAAAATATTTTCAAGGTAGTTGCTTTGGAAAAGATTAGGTCTATTACACATGACAACACATAACAAATATATAAGATAGAAAATAACATATATACAACACATGAAAAAGATGTAATATGAAAATAATATATAAATACAATGCATGGAAAAGATATAATATGAAAATGAACATACGTACATAACTACAATGCATCTCAAAGATACATACATAAATACATAATACGAAAATGACCATACATACATAAATACTTGTAACCACCTAGATTTGTTCTACTCTAACCATAGACCCTATTTTCCCTAAGTGTAATCATACCCCCAATTATGTTCAGACAACTCTTCAAATGGCTGACATAATTCATTCAAAACAAATTTAATCTCCTAAGTGATCTAATCACTAAATTTTATTAATCACCTGAACCAATCAAATCAAACAATTTTAATTCAAATCAATACCTCGCTAAGGTAATTAATTTAAAAGGAATTAAATAAATCCCTATTATATCAAATCACTTACAAAGCCTATCTTCTAGCCTAAATTAATCTAATTAATTGGCTATAGTCCTAATTAATTATCTAAAGCATTAAAAAGCTTAAATAATTAATATTCCTATTTTTGAATGAATATATTTAATATAATTTATTTCATTAATATTCCCCTAAACCCCTAACCTACCCTACCTCAACTACCTTAAACCTGGGTTCAAACCCATCCCAACCTATTCCCCCCATGCTAAGTCTAATCCTAATCTTAATCCTATCCTAACCCACTTCCTAATGATGTCACTTTCCTAAAAATGTGATTGAGAACTCAACCCACTTGAGAAAGTCAACTTTCTCAAGCTTGACTCCCTCTAAGTCCACCTTCTCAAGCTTGCCTCTTACACCCTCACCATTCCTCTTAAATGCTTGCATTTAATGAATTTTCCCTCCACCATGCCTCATGAATTCCTTTGGCATTTATTCCTCTTACACTTCATTAATGAGTTTTACAACTCCTTTAATGACCCTTGTTCCCCTCTCTCTCTCCTCATTTCTTCTATAAATAGAAGGAGTTTTTGAGCTCAATTAAGCCCATAATTTTAGAGAAAATGTATTGTTATGTTGTTTAGATAATTTTTTGAATTCATAGTGCATTCTAATTTTCATGTTCATGCATTGTTATAATCTTGATTTCTAGAACTAGAATGCATGTTATTTATATATCTTTCTTATTTTTAGTAGAATCTTTCATGCTAGGTTGTATATGTCACTGAAAAGGCATAATCTGAGGGCTATTATGTTTTTTTTCATACTCCTCCTAGTTAGAAAGCAATATATTGATTTTAGTAGATTTCGATGCTTTACTAACCTTATTTTCACTAACACAATGATCTATTGAAGTGTTGTATCACAGGTAACATATGCACTATTCCACACACCACATTTCTGGTGGCCATCGTGGGACTTTGTTCTAGATTTTGCCTCATTTTAACTCCATTTTCACCAATTTATCTTCCCAATTTTCAGGTCTAGAGTCATTTCTGGTAACAGAATCTCGCATCCAGGATACGCCCTTCCACCGTAGAAATTGAGGCTTGCATCCAGGATTTCCTGGGTCATTTTTAGTATAGGATAATATATGGTGAACATTCTATTGCATCTAGTAGCAGAGGTTCACATCTGGTTTGTTACATCGTATCCTATATTTTGAGGATCACATCTGGTTGAAATTTTTGTGAATTTCATTGCTTAACCCCTAACACTTTAACCAGTTGTTGACTTGATCTTTTGACAGCCTAACGAGTGGCTGCAGGTTGCTGATAAGGAAGTAGGAAGACTTGGCTAACATGTGTTCTTGCGGATGTTTTAAACTGATTTCGATACTAACCATTTACAAATATTTTTCAAAACTTAAAACATTTTCTCAACATTAGTTAAATCAACCAGATTACTATGCTTTTTTCCTTTAAGGAAAATAAAAAAATCAGACATCGGTTTAACACTTGTAAAAGAATTTGGGGATAAATGGACCAACAAACTCACACTTTAATTCATTTTTGGAATCAGTAATTGAACAAGAAAATCATTAAATTTTGTGGGATAATTGAACAAGTTACATCGTTTAATTCATTTTGGGATCTGAAACTGAACAAGAAAATCACTTAACATTGTGGGTAATTGAACAAAACAAATTTTCTTTCACGCATCCTATTTTCATTAACTTAGGAATATCTAAATAAAGATCAACATAGCTTGAGGGAATGAATGTTGATTTACGTGTTTTGGGAGAAAATGGCATCGATTAGGAGAGTATTATCTTCTTCTTTTGAAGAAATAGAAATCTAAACATCTTACGCTCGCCAATCCTTTGTATGCTTATTTAACAGTAGAGGGCCTACTGGTTGAGAAAACAATCTCCCAAGAATGACCCAAGTGAGGACAGCTTTTACACCAACCCTTCCAACTCACTATAAATAATTGCTTCCTTGTAGGACAAAGCCTCAGAAGAGGGAGCCAATTTTTTTCTGATAATTTCAACATCATTCCTTGAACATGCTTGGGTATGTGTAGAGTGGAGCCACTTTAATCTTGCTTGCAAGACTATGCATATTTGAGTACTCATAGGGCTATACACCTCAATTTTGCCTTGTGAAATTCTATGGGAGACAATTTTGAATGGATTGCCCCATCATAAACAACAAAATTGATAGACAAAACTACCCAATTCACCTCCAAAAGGGTGATAATCCTTGTGCAAGGCAAAAATTAATTTCCCTAAGACACTTGTCATATCGTGCCCTCACTTGCATCTGGAGTCGGCTAATACAACATCATGACTGGAGCCATTGCATTCTTTGTGATTGTTGTATTCTGATTAGCATTTGAGTGTGTACCTAAGTCAATGAGAAAGGATTTTCATCCTCCCCCTAGAAAATAGGGCATAAGAATGTGTTTGTTCCTCCTAACAATGCAAATTTTCTTGATGTATCTGAAAGATCACTAACAAGATAAAATCCTTCAAAACAAGCAAAAAATTTAATCCTTGGTCTACACGTGTTTTTCACCCACTGACAGGTCTCAGAACACAATCTGCAATCAAATGAACTTCACGCACTTTCAATACAAAATTTTCAAAAGTGACAAAATATGACAGAGACATCAGAAACTTGCATCCCAGATTTCTTGGCTCGTATTTGGTATCCTGGCTTGTATCTAGTATCTTGGCTCATATCTGGTCAGCACATCATTGCATCTAGGGTTAAATCTCACATCCTGGGTTATCAAAAGCTCGCATAATATATTTCCTGGCTCACATCTAACGGCTCACATCTAGGATAGTGGGTACTTGCATAATAGTTTCTCAGGAAAACTCAGTTTATTTGGCTACCCTTTTGGCTCATTAGTCTATCCTTGTTGTCTTTTCTAGTTTCCCTGTTGCTATGTCAAAACACTTTTTCAGATGCCTACTTTGCATGTCCTGTCAGTTTCTCACAATCCATCTCAATACATGTGGTCTATCTACTTTTTACAACAACTTGATTCCTAGATCACTATTAGGGCATTCTAACCCTCTGACGCTAGAATCATTTACTTCCACCAAAACAAAAACAACACTTCCACCTAGACACACTCACTTTAATGATTCGAGATACTACCTAACACTATTGGGAAACTTTGACAAAGTTGAGGTACAACAACATGGCTAACACAAGATGCAACAAGTACATGTCTAAAGGATCAAATGTACTTCCTAAATCTCTACACTTTCAAGAAGAAACATCTCGTAGTTCCCTACTCGATCTAGACTCTCTATAAATGGACAGGTCCACTCACAGATGGAGTGAGGATTTTGATGAATATGACAATAGAAAAAACCAAAAACATGAACATATCAATGAAGAAGAAGAAGAACCCACATTTGACTGTCCTATATTTCAATCAGGGAGTGAGGAAGACATCACTAAAGTAGAGTACAATAAACTCAAACAGAGTAAGAAATTCCAAAAAACAATGGAAAAGATGATTGACGAAGATAAAGAGAAATACTTTCTCCATCTAGCATCCACTGGCATAAATTTACCCAAGGATTATGATGTGGAACAACTAAAAGAAAAGGAGGTACTGACTCCTATATCTATTCTCGACAAACAACTCACCTTGATGAAAATAGAGCTTGCAACTCTCAAACAGGAGAAGGCTAAACCCAAGACAAAATACTCTGTGGACTCCATTTGTCCATTTCCTTTTGACAAGAGTATCACTATGGTTCCATTACCTCCCAAAGTGGCAAGGCCAAAATATGACAATTATATGGGAGAGATAGATCCACATGACCATTTTAGAGAATTTTGTGCTCTTATCATAGAGTACATGCATGAACCTACTTACCTCATGCGGATTTTTCCTAGGAGTCTAGGAGGTAATGCCATGGAGTGGTTCTTAAAGCTTACACCTAAGGTCAAAAATTTTGATGAGTTAATTCAATATTTTATCCAACATTACTCCTATAATATACAGCATGATGTGACTATGATGGATCTATGAAACACTAAAAAAATATTGGCGAATCCTTTACCCACTTTCTACAAAGGTGGAGGAAAATCTTTGCATGGTATTCAAGAGCTATTCCCGAATTTGATAAAATGGAAATCTTTGTTAATAACTTGGTACTAGAATTGAACTACGCATTGCAAATGAAAGATTCCCATAGCTTCGATAGGATGATCAAGAACGCCTCCGTATTGAAGAAGTCATGGTTAAAAAGGGGGAGATCACTCTTCAAAGTGAAAACCAATCTAACAACTCCAACTCCAAACCTAAATGGTGGAAGCAAAAAAAAATGTTGTCAACGATGGCATGGTAGACACATCCAATGTTGGGCCTAAACCTGAGGTATTCAATCTGATAAACAGCATGCAAGAAAGAAAATATGCCAAGGTAACAACCCCCATACCTAGAGAAAACAATGATAATAGCAAGGGTCGGCCATGGACTTCAAAAACTCAAAGAACATTCACTCCTTTGGGAGAAGCTCTCGAGACTATTTTAAAGGCACTCTTAGACAACAAAGTTCTCACAATCCCAGATTCCAAACCATGGGAAATAAAGGTCAAACCAAGGTGTTGGGATGATAATTCTTACTGTGTCTTTCATAAGAACAAAGGACACAAGACTAACAACTATCTTAAACTCAAACATGTTATTCAAGACCTCATTGAAGGAGAAAAAATCAACATGGAGGGAAACCCTACCAACGAAGATCATACAACATTGAACAAACTATTCCCTAATTATGAGAAAGGGGAAGCATCTAAAGGAAAAGGTAATGAAGTAAACTACACCTACTCCAATAATGATAAAGTGATCAATATGCTAGACATTAAAACTCAATCAATTAATGTGGTCACAATCAAAGGTGTTAAAGACACATATTTTCAATCAAATGCAGTGACCTGGATCCAAGCACAAGTCACAATCAAAGGACCCAATTCCTCTTCAAAACCAACATCAATGTCCAAGGTTCCTATTGTTACTATTCCTAAACCAACAAAAAAACACATGGTTACTATTCCTATAGAAAAGTATGACTTGGTGAACCAATTGCAATGAACCTCTGCTAAAATTTCCATTTTTGAGTTGCTTAAAATCTCTAAAGTACATAGGGAAATATTGGAACAAGCCCTGCATGCCACAAATGTAACAAAAGACCTTGATATAGACAAATTCCAAGTGATAGTTAATCACACCTCAGCACCACATTACCACTCCTTTTCTGAAGAGTATGATAAATCATTGACATATCCCTATAAGTCAAGTTTTGTATCTACCCCTAGCTTACAAAATACTATTGGGGAGACCCTGGATTCATGAAATGCAAGTTGTGTCATCTACCTTCCACCAATGTATCAAGTTCCCATATAATGGGGTGGAAGTGACAATCCCTATAGATGCCAATTATACTTGCAACAATATCAAGGCGGATAGTATGGTCCCACATAACAAAGAGGTTACATGGTGCAGGAGCACCTAGGTAGGCTAGTTGTGGAAATGTAACCTAGGTTTTTCTCTTTCTTTGTTTTGGCTTGTTGTGGTTCTAGCTAGACCACTAGGTAAATAAAGGGACCAAGAGTCCTAGAGTGTGAAGTGTTTGTAGGAGGATAGGTCTTATTTGTTCCTTGGTGACCCTTAGGTCCAATTAGGCCCAATTAGGGAATTTTAGCATTTTGTGGAAAAATGAGCCAAGAGAGGGACTAGAGGTCCTTT
>MU223672.1:579675-602247 GCA_018584345.1 Thuja plicata
CGATGGCCCTTTGGAACTACAACATGGTATACAAAAAAATAATAGGCTTCTCTCTATCCTTGGTGTGTGGCTATCTAAGCCTCGGTATCTCTCTCCACTCTGAGCATATCACCCTGCCTATCCTGCTCTTCCCTAAGGTGCTCCAAATATGCATCTATGTCTATCAATAAAGCCTCTAAAGTAGTGATGCATGCTCTTAGCTGCTCTCTCTCCCACTCACACTAAGATTGTGGTTCTCCATCTCTGCCAGAACCCCTACCAGAATCCTATCCTGAAGGTCTATCCTATGATCTCCCTGGCTGCCTCTGCTTCTACTGTTGTCTCTATTTCTCCCCCATAAGTAATGGCCTTGGATCCATCCTGGGAGCAACAAATCTGAACCAGGTATGCCGACCCTCTCCACTACCACTGGCCACATCTGCAGTGCCACCCATAGCTTCACCACCCCTATCATCTCCACCATCATCCCCCTCATCTACAGGAGGGTGCATGCCATCTCATCTCCCTCCATCCCTATCTCCAACTCACCCTCCCCTAGCACCCCTATCTCTCTGTGCTCCTCCTCTACCTCTAGTAGGATGATCATCCAAATCATAATGTATTAGATCCTCTATACAAGGAATGGTCTCCTCAGGAACTGTGAACCAAGGAAATGGATATCGTAGCATCTCTATAGCATACCCATCCAAACAACCTACATCTGCAACATCATGACAAAGATCCCAAACAACTCTGACCATGTCTCTGATCTCCTGATGGGTAGTCTCATAACTAAGTTGGGCACCCCACAATGGTGCCTCATCATGAACTCTGGAATATACAATCACGTCTTGGGTCCTGCCCTCATCCAAAGCTCTATCTCGAGATGACCATCTACTCCAACATATCTACCCATCTTATGAGGAATCCATGATGTCCTCTGTCTGGCATTAGGATGCCACCAATCAAGCCTGATAAATATACAAATAATCTATCATAATGATCGCACATGTAATCCCAAGAAAGGTATCTCTGATCAATAGTATCATCCTGGAAATACCGATGAGCTGCACCAATTGCCATGGCTGAAGTCGACTCAAAATACACCTCATGACCAATCACTGGAACTTGCAGTATGCACCATATGTCCTCAAGAGTGACTTTCATCTCCCCGGTCAGGAGATGGAAGGTGTTGTGCTCTGAGTGCCATCTCTTGGAAAGAGTAGTTAACAACCCCTAATTTACCCCTATATTGGGTAAAGAAATCAATGATCATAATCCACAATAGACCACTACCTCTTGCTCATCATCTGACAAAATTCTAGCCAAAGAAAGCACACGCCCCAGATATGTACCTTGAAATGTGACTACCTCAAAATCAACCTAGTTTTGGCAAATAACAGATAAATCAGTGTCCTACCTATTGCACAAATGCAAAAATATAAGTAAGCTAAGTGATTCAAAGTTCGCAGAGAAAAGACAGTTCACAATTTGCATAAATTCTAAATCTAAAACCCAGATGTGATTCTGGATATATAGGGTGCCATGTTTTTACTGGATACAATCCTATAAAAATAGGATACAATTGAGAATATAGGGTGTGATCCCAAAAATCCTAGATGCGACCCCAAAAATATGATATGATCCTAACAAAGGGGGATACGACATAAACTATATTTCTTCTCCTAAACTAAGCTAAAAATAGTGTAACCAGATGCGATCTAGGAAATAATGGATGCAACACAGAAATCTAGGAAAGCAAGACATGATCTGGGAAATACTAGATGTAACGCAGGTTTGATAGGGTACAATCCAGAATCCTGGATGCAACCCAGAATTCAAAGGGCTCTAAAAGCTACATAAATGCATGAAAATCAAAATTATAAAATTCACAAGGTAGTTTTGTGAGTACTTACCAGAGGCACATAATCGGTTGGGTGTTGATGACGATGTCTGAGCTCAAAATGATGCTTCCTAACAAGGACCACCATCTTCTCTGTAGAGCTTTCAAATTTACTATGGGTAAAAGTGAAAATGAATAGTAAAATGGTGATTTTTGAGGCATATATTGGTCTTTTGAGCTATTTAGGGGTTTTGAAACTCCTCTTAGACAACTGAAATTCCATTTTTGTTCTCTTTTTAATCAACCAAAAACCAAATCAAAGGTTCCTAAGGTGTTTTATGCAGTACAGTATAATTTTTGCGACAGCTCCTGAAAATGCAAAATTGCTCCATTTGTTCTAAAAATCTGTCAAATTGCACATTTCATAATAAATCTTGGTCCGACGTCATTTTATCAGTGTCACCACTCACATTTTTATGTAATTAACTTGGTCCTTGTGTGTTTATTCTTAAACACAACCCCATTTCTTTGCTTCTTCTATTCCTTTCTTTCGAAACCTCACCGTTCCATGCAAGTGATACATCATTTTAATAGAGGGAATTCATTTATTTCCTTTGATTTCATTCCTGAGGGGGCATGATCACACTATCATCGATCAAATTCTTTCTCAAAAAAACATTAAAAATGACTTTGTTATCAAAACAACTAGGGGCAAGACAATTTCCTTGACTAAGTTAGAACTGTTGGATAGAAAGCTTTCGTTCTCATAAGCCATATATCTTGTGTTTCCTCATTTTATAAGATTCTTACTAAGCTCATGGATGCTTCATAATGAATTTTGCATGACAATCAAGTTCGGAATCAGTATTATCAATCTTTGGACAACAACCAAGTTTAGAATTGGTATCTTTATTTTTTTTTATTGACCTTTGGATGACAACCAAGTTCAAAGTCAATTCTATTAGTTTTGTTCAATCAAGTGTGAGACTGATCTCATCAGGCATTTCATTTGATCATGAGCGAAATTATCAATCTTTCTGAAGTCAAAATAAAAAAACTTTCTTTGAATCAATACGCTACTCGCACATCAATTCAAAGAGGGGAAAATGTAACCACCTAAATTTGGTCTGCTCTGACCATAGACCTTATTTTCCCTAAGTGTGATCATACCCCCAATTATATTTAGACAACTCCTCAAATAGCTAACATAATTCATTGAAATCAAATTTAATCTCTTAAGTGATCTAATCACTAAATTTTATTAATCACCTAAGCCAATCAAATCAAATCAATTTCAATTCAAATCAATACCTGGCTAAGGTAATTAATTTAAAAGGATTTAAATAAATCCCTATTATATTAAATCACTTGCAAAGCCTACCTTCTAGCCTAAATTAATCTAATTAATTGGCTATAGTCCTACTTAATTATCTAAAGCATTAAAAAGCTTAAATAAATAATATTCCTATTTTTGAATGAATATATTTAATATAATTTATTTCATTAATATTCCCCTAAACCCCTAACCTAACCTACCTCAACTACCTTAACCCTGTGTTCAAACCCATCCCAACCTATTCGCCCCATTTTAAGTCTAATCCTAAACTTAATCCTATCCTAACCCACTTCCTAATGATGTCACATTCCTAAAAATGTGATTAAGAACTCAACCCACTTGAGAAAGTCAACTTTCTCAAGCTTGACTCCCTCTAAGTCCACCTTCTCAAGCTTGCCTCTTACACCCTCACCATGCCTCTTAAATGCTTGCATTTAATGCATTTTCCCTCCACCATGCCTCATGAACGTCTTTGGCATTTATTCCTCTTACACTTCATTAATGAGTTTTACAACTCCATTAATGACCCTTGTCTCCCTCTCTCTCTCCTCATTTCTTCTATAAATAGAAGGAATTTTTAGCTCAATAATTTTAGAGAGAATGTATTGTTATGCTGTTTAGATCATTTTGTGAATTCATATTGCATTCTAATTTTCATGTTCATGCATTGTTATAATCTTGATTTCTAGAACTAGAATGCATGTTATTTAGATATCTTTCTTATTTTAAATAGAATATTTCATGCTAGGTTGTATATGTCACTGGAAAAGGGCTATTATGTTGTTTTTCACACTCCTCCTAGTTAGAAAGTAATAGATCAATTTTAGTGGATTTCCATGCTTTACTAACCTTATTTTCACTAACATAATGATCTATTGAAGTGTTGTGTCACAGGTAACAGGTGCACTATTCTACACACCACAATACTACATATGAACCATTATTATAATTTAGAGAAACTTGAGATATCCACTGCATGAGCCATTTTTATAATTCTAATGAATGGTAATTCACTCATATCCTCTTAGTTAAATGATACAAAGTAAACTATACAAAATATGTCCCCTCGGTATATACAAATCAACCCATGGCCACTTTTAT
Organism: Thuja plicata; assembly: GCA_018584345.1. Classification (NCBI taxonomy): domain Eukaryota; kingdom Viridiplantae; phylum Streptophyta; class Pinopsida; order Cupressales; family Cupressaceae; genus Thuja; species Thuja plicata. The sequence goes on from MU223672.1 coordinate 583,935, forward strand.
ATACAATCTAATCTTCTTTCAATATACAAAATGTGGTCTCCAAATATGCATGTAGACCACTTCATAGTCATTTATATTTACAAAAAAATGAAGTTAGATTGTTTCACAAAATTCATATAGAAATTTTTTAAAATAATTCTACCATTTTGTAGAATGATTCTTCATGATGGCCCAAAACTAATTGAGTGAACCTTCTAGATCAACTCTTACCCTTATTGTGTCATACATTGCCTCGTATTCAGATTCATGAAGTTTCCATAAATTCTTCTTACGAGATCTACCAATATACTTTATCAATTCAATATTTTTTTCAATAAGAAGATTTGAGTAATGCAAAATATGCCTATGTGTCTCATAGTCCTGAAACAACCACTTCTTGGATTTTTGGATAGGGTACCTGCATTTTATAGAAGCATAAATTAATATGAAATTCACCATATACAGTGTAATAGAATGATGGTAAGAGGTCTCAAAGTCATAAAAAAAGAAAACATTATATTTTGATAGCGTACCTTCCAATCCATGTCCCTATCACAAAAATGGATCCTATTGGGTACTCAATACCCTATCCATCAATGACTATAGTTGTCAATTTATTTTTTCCCTCAATACAATGACACAAAAAGTAATCAGTCCATTCCTCATTGTTCTCATCTGCAACAACTGCATATACATGACTTGTAACTTATAGAGGGATAATTTAACATCCTTAACACTTAACCACCTAATAAAAGTGTCCTTACATATCTTGAATTTCTCATCCAACCACCTAGCTCTATGTGAATGATGTATGTGTGAGCTATGAAAATTAGGTGTAAAGGAGCATAATAACGAATCAAAACACTCAAAAACTAATAATATAAACTACATACATGCTAAGACATAAAATGAAAAATTGAAATAAGCTAAATGAAGAAAGTGCAAACCTCCTACAAGCTCATTCAAACTCCATTTTGTTCATTGGATTTGTCCATTTGTTGTGGATGTGTGCTCATAGATCTGCTTCAAGCTTCAAGTTGTGATCTCAAATTGGCATTATAACTCTTCTCTAAAAGATGGATTTATGATTTCCTCTCAAAATAGCATTATAACTCTACATGGAAGGTGGATTAAAAATTTGAATAAAGGAGGTTTCTTTTATAGGAAATGGGTGAGGAATCAAGGGTCAGGATGCAATCATGAGGAGAGGTTCAGATGTACCTAGAAGAGAGCACATGGATTGTGCTTCTTCAAGTGCATCATATAATGAAAAGTGTCACAATATGATTGGGTTGAAAAGAGGGAGAAATGTGACCATTTATGGAAGAGAGCCAAGAAGACTCTAGAAGATAAGGTTATTAATGAGGGTGCAAGAGCCTTAATGAAGATTGTAAGAAGAATTAATGAGGCATTAATGAGGATGTAAGAGAATTAAATACACCTAGATGAGGATGAATTGAGAAAGTTGACTTTGGGGAAGGGATTGAATTCCTAATCCAAAGATTAGAAATGTGACATCATTAGGGAGAGCTTATGATTAGGATTAGGGTTTAAGATAGGTTTAGCAAGGGTGAAGAGGTTGGGATTAGTTTGAACTCAGGGTTAGGTGGTTGGGATTGGTTAGGTTAGCATGTATGAGGAGGTTTGGTTGAGTTATAACTCAAGGTTAGGTGGTTGGGATAGGTTAGGTTAGGGTTTAAAGGGAATATTAATGAATTAAATTACATAAATAACATATTCATTCAATAATAAGGGAATAGGGTTTTAATTAATTATTAAGCTATTAGTTGCTTTTAATAATTAATCAAGACTATAGCCAATTAATTGAATTAATTAGGGCTAGAGGATGACATAGATCAATTAGGTAATGCTTAATTACTTAGCTGATATGTCCCAAAAGGCACTAAATATGATTGAATTAGGTTAATCAGATTTAGGTGTCTACATTTTTTCCCTCTTAGACATAGTGTTAGAATAACACTATTTCAAAGACGTTTAAAATAATAGATGATGTGAAGATGTGGACATAGGAAACAAAATTGCCCCAGAGTGAAGATTGGGATAGAATTAGAATAGGCTGACTAGGATGATGCCCTCTTGAGAGGGCGATAGGGAGAAAAGGCAAAGCCTTGGCAGCATCTCAAAAAGATGACTAGGAGAGATAGGATAGAAGAAAAAGGAAGGGGGGATAGAAGAATGAGGGATGGGATAGTGAGGGTTGCATCAAGGATGAAGGGTTAGGTTTGAGATGGGATTTGATTGGACTAAAAAGGGAATGATTTATTGGGGGTTTGATGGTGCGAAGAATTTTTCTTGAAGCTTGAGCAAGGGGTATTCCAGGATGGAATACCGCCATATAGTTGAGCACTTTTTTTGATATAGCAATGCTAGAGACCATGCCAAGGTTACTAGGAAGACGAGGCCTTATCACTGGTGTTGCAGAGGACTAACACAATAGAAACATAGGGGTTGCCCTAGCATCACACATGAGTCCCAAAAGAGACATGGTGGAAATGATGTTGGAAAAGCCCACAAGAAAATAACACTTCCCAAGTGCAACATGCGAACCCAACCGGGTTACATACATGCAAGGGTCATATCCAACTGACTCACAAGAAGAAAAGACAAAGATCAAGTTCTATATCCCAGGTGCATCCATTTGCATCATACCATTATATAAAGAATCATGGCAACTTTGAGGAGGAGAACAATGGAGAGAATCGGGAATGATAACTAAGAACCAAAATCAAATTTCAAGATCAAAATTCAACAATAAGACACCTTTTTTACAGAGAGATCAACGATATGGGATGTTAATTAGATTGAGATTAGGTCAAGAGGAAGGATACATTCTACAAGAACCCAAGGACCCATTTCTAGAAATATGATTGGATTTAGGTCAATGAGAGGAAGTATAAATCCTTAAGGACCCATTTTCATGGATATGTTAAGTGTGAATCTGATTGGCCAAAGATGTGATGATTATCAAATTGCTGAAACAAGATTTTATCAAAAGGAACTTGCTGAAGCATAGGATTTAGGATCTAAAACTAGATCACTTTCTACAAGGAGACCGACCAAGGATGTGAAATATGTACAAGAAAGACCAAACTCAAGACTGGACTAACACAGACAAGATATACACAAACTAAAAGCACAGGAAGAATGGATGAGATGAGGCTGATATGCATGGTGTTTCCTTGGTTGAGCCAAAAGGCCAAGATAGAGGAATAGTAGATGGGGTTCTCTAAATGTGGGAATGATGGAATCCCAAATAAAATACAAGGATTGGGAAGGATGCATCCCAATGATGATGAGTGGATTGTGATCAAATCTTACAGCAAGGCTAAGGGTGTGCTTGGATGGGCTGATTGCTGCTTGAAGTTGGATAGCTGGAGGATGTGGATAGGATTTGCATATGATGGTAGGTCATGAGGAGAATTAGGATTGGAATGGGTGGAATTAGATACATGAGGATAGCCTAGAGATAGATACCAATGACAAGGGAAGAAATGAATGATGGGATATATGAAAGGAGAAATTGGAAGGAGGAGATGTTGGGGAATGTGGAGAGGGAAGCGCTGGATGGAAGGATTTTAGTAGAGGAATGGATGGATAGCTGAAGGATTATGGATAGGAGAGGAGGATTTGGAAATGACAGGTGGATATGAGAAGGTCTCCAAGGACTATGTTGCCAAGGAATAGAATTCCCCCACTTAGGATAGGTCATGCATGTGAGGAAGCATTAGGAGGGGGTATGATAAGATGGAAGAGAAGATAAAAAGACAATGATGGAGGTGAATGAAAGATAGAACGAAGGGTGGATAAGGGAGGAAGATAGTGCAGAAGGATAGATGAAAGGAAGGATGGGTGGATAAAAGGATAGGTGGATAAAGATGGGAGATGGGAGGTGGATGTCAAGAGATGTCCAAAAGCATGTAGATATGGTGGCTTGTATATTTCTCATCAAGATCTAGAGGAGGATAGAGGAAGTGAAAAGGACAAGACATGAAACAGATGGTACATGGATGGTGGCCAGAATAAACTTGTCCGCAAGTGTGAAGAGAAACTAGATGGAGGAACTACACATGATGCTTATTTACTAGGTTTTCATCATGGTACATGTCCAAGGTGCTTGATTGCCAAGTTTTCACTAGTGGATGAATCGATTTCTCTTTTCTTTTTTTTTTTTCTACTTCTTTTGTTTTTTTTGCTTTTTTTTTTTCTTGTTTTTTTCTTTTCTATTTTTTTTTCTTCTTTTCATGNTTTTTTTTTTTTTTTTTCTACTTCTTTTGTTTTTTTTGCTTTTTTTTTTTCTTGTTTTTTTCTTTTCTATTTTTTTTTCTTCTTTTCATGTTGATCATGATATGTTGGTACAACTTTGTGTGGGATGAGTGACTTAGGAAAATGTAGGCATGAGATAGTTATGCAGGGGGAGATATGTGGGATAGTGGATATGATAGTTGGAAGTATTCAGATAAAATGATGGAAAGTGAGTAGGATAGGGGGATGTTGTCAGGATCAACATTGGCAGATGGTGTGAGGGATGTGGGAAGAGTGAATGTGAAGCAGATGGTACCTATCGATGTGATGTAGGAATCATGGTAGCAATTTGTGGGACATAAGGACCCAAAACCAATTTTGAAGATGGAGGAGAGGAATGCTCAGCTAGAGGATTAGTAACCTCGGATGCCACAATGGATTTTTCTCTTAGATGCATGTAATTTTTTTTCTTTGGGATCCACATAGTTTTTTCTTTTTATTTGGTGGGATTTTGTGGCCTATAGGATGTAGTGCATGCTTTGATTGGATTTTATTTTGTCGGATCATGTCGTTTGAAGTGAACATGACAATCTTTATATTGTGGATCTGTAGCTTTATGCATTCATGATTTAGCATCCAAATTATAGTGAGTAGCATTGGAAGAGATATGAGAACTTGCATGAGATAGAGGAAATATGGATGAAGTGGTGGAGGTAAGATGGTGGATGGGGCACATGGGTATGTGCCTTTGTTTATCCTGATTGGGAACGTAAGTGGTGGGATTTTTTATATGGGATTGATGTATGAAAAAAGGAGTGGGATAATATGTGGGATGATATTTTGGGACATAGGGGCCCAAAATGGATGGAGAGGATGAAGGAGGAATATGGTAGGTTATCTTTGGTTGCAAGGATGGAGGAGGGGGGATGGTGTTATATGATTTAGAGGGACGATAGGAAGATGTGATGGAGGGTTTGAAAGCACTCGTGAACTTTTTTTTAGTTGTATCAACAGTTTTGGAAGAAGGACCTCTAGGTGCGTAACCAATACCACAAGATCATGGATGTCTTTTAACCTCCATGGGCTCTAGGGTACCTTTCTCTTTTATGCCCATGCCTTTACCTTTATAATTCCTTTTTTTTAGCATTTGAGTCAAGTTAGGATACTTTTCAATGAACAAACAAGATGTGAGTCCATTATTAGGTGGACAACAAATGGTGGAGATGTAACTAATTTCTTCTATTTTAAGCAGACCACTGCAGATGAATGTGAGTGGACCAAGGTGATGGAGTAATGGTGGTGGGATAGTTGGATTTGGAGGTGATAAAGGAGGATGAAGGGTAGGGGAGGGGATGCTTGGATCTTGACTCAGATGGGGTAATGGATTTAGAGTTGGAGTAGATGGAAGGATAGGATCTTGAGATGGAGGAGTGGATGAATTAGGAAGTGGAATGGATGGATCATGTAATGAATGGAGTGGGATGTTAGGATCTAGATATGGAGTGAATGGAATGATAAAATCTTCATTCAAGTCAATGGATACTTCAACATGCTTTTGGACAAGGTCTTGACATGATTGGATTGACATTGATGGTGTAAAGGGGGATATATCGATGGATTCTTCAAATGAGCTGGATGGATGGATGGATTCTGTAAATGGGTTGGATGAAGGGATGGGAGTTTTTTCAAATTTTTTTGATGGGGGGATGGGTGATTCTTAAAATGGGTTGGATGGAGGGATGGGTGATTCTGTTAGAGAGGGAAGAAGGGTGGATGTGTGAGGTTCATTGAATGGGATGTGGATAGTTTCAGGAGGAGAAGATGGGGATGAAGATTGGATGAATTCAATGGGTGAGGGGACTTCAATGGTGCTAGGAGATGGAAGAGGATAAAAAATTATGAGATTAAGAAAGGAAATAATAGGTATGGGAGATGGAAGCAGATCAAAAAGTATGAGATCTGGAAGGGAAATAATAGGTGTGGGAGATGAAATAGGAATGATGGGTGTGGGAGATGGAAGAGGAATGATGAGTGTGGGAGATGGAAGAGGAATGATGGGTGTGAGAGATGGAAGGGCTTCATCACTAGTTTTTTACCATGAGGGAGTGATATGACATGACTCTTTAAGAGATGATTTTTCTGTTGTCTTCCTTATGAAACTCCTTGGAGACTTACGTATCAGATGGTGGGAAGATGGTACAGAGAGATAGTTCACATAGGAAGGCATGGGGGTGACTTGCAAACAAGATTGAATACCTAATGGGAGAGGAGGGATGGATTGGGGTATGGAATATGTGGTAATGTAGGTAGGATTTGGAGATGGTAGATTGGAATAAGATGGGTTAGATGGGTAGGATAGAGTGGATGGTAGATTAGCATTAGCATAGGGATCATGGTAATGGCTTGGGGGAAACGAAGGAATAGGATTAGGGATTTGAGCATGGGTTGGAGGATAATGAGATGGTGGATTGGGATTAGGGATGTAGCTAGTGTGTGCTAAAATGTTGACACACTTCTATGAATCATTCCATCAAAGGTTGCTCAAGAATGAGGCCTCAAATATCGATCCATAGCTCTCTAGTTATAGAGTGCAAAGGTTTGAAATGGAGGCCCTCAGATTGACCTAGTTAGTGCCTATGTAAGTACACCATGAAATGAGAGATTCAAATGCATGAAAATGAGATCTACTCTATATGATTGCAATGCAATGAAAGGAAATTAATCTAAATGATAACAATGCATAATTAATCTATGAAAGGAAATACAAATGCAAGTTTAATCTATGAAAATAAACATGAATCTAATCTACATGAGTAGCCATGGATGCAAGAAGAAGAAGACAAGAAGAGACAAGTTGCAATATCCAAGCTCAAGTGCTCAAATTATCCTCCAAAATTGTTCTCCAAACCTGCAGCATAACAATACTATGAAAACCTAATATGAAAATGAGGAGAGATTTTCTTATAAAGAAAAGTGAACGGTTGAGATTAAGAGGCAAAAAGAATTGATCAATGATTGAGATTAAGAGGTAAAAACCCACCACTTAGGAAGATGTGATGAAAAATGGATTTTTATTTACTTTTTATTTAATTTATTTCCTTTTTCATCAAAGAAGAGCTTTAAGTGGAGATTTTTTATTTATTTAATTAAAAGAGGGGTTTTCTTTATAATTAAATAAATTGGAAGAATTTTATTTAATTAAATGGGGGAAATTGAATTTAATTAAATAAGAGGAACTTTAATTAAAAGGAAGAAATTTACTTTAATTAAATAAGATAAATTTTATTTAATTAAAAAGAAAATTAAATCTTTTAATTAGATAAAAATAATCAAACCTTAGGAAATATTGAAATAATTGAACAATTGAATTAATTACAATTTGATTAAGGAAATTGATTTGAATTGAAAATATTCCAAAGCATTGACTCAGGAAATTTGATAAAATGATAAATGGGGCCCATAGTTAGGCGACCATTTTAGGGTGCATACATTTGCCCCTCTTTGACTAATGTGTGGTCAATTCTGGGAACACATGTAGTCAAAGAATGCAGTTGAAGTGAGATCGATTTGGGATCACAAAACAACATAGACATCAACACCATTGTTTGTAAGTAATTGACATGTCCGAGATAAGAATCTCAAGCAGGGTTGCCCCAAGCGGAGTGAATAATAAGATTGATAAAGCTGAATCAAGGGTTGAAGTTTGATAGGTACTGCACCCTCGTGATCAAAATCAAAATGAGATAGAGGAGAAATAACAAATTGATAAATTTGATCAAATCAAACTAAAGATAAGGGTCTTGATGTAAGATGAAAGATATAAGGATCAAAGAACCAAGGTACATCATCAAGCATGAAATATTATGCCCCAAGGTTGAAGAAGAAGAAGAAGAAGAAGAAGAAGAAGTGGGGTGAAAGCAAATGGAAGATAGAATTTTGGAAGAGGTGGAAAGAAATGGAGAGAAGAAAGAGAATTTTCCTTAAGAAAGAGAATGCCCCAAAATCAATCAACTGTTTAAGATAGATAATTTTGATTGAGATCATGAAAGAAGATAAGGAAATGAAGATCAAAACGTGATCATAGTTGATTAAAAGTCCACAAGAAAGATGAAGGAAACCCTCTCAAAATCATAATGCAACCTAAAAATTCAAATTAACATGAAGTCTAACAATGCAAGCTACATGAAAATGCAAAGGTCTACTTGCAATAGAGCAACTGTAACATAGGACTTTGTGTTCATCATTCATAAGAGAATGTTAAGGAACTTATTTTCATCATTGGGCCATTATTAACGGACATCAAAAAATCACGCAATCATCACTAGTCATAAGTGCAACTATGATGATATGAATGTGATTTATATCAGATTGGAATGTGGAAAGATTCTAACATAAGCATCAAAGAAATAAAGGTCAAGATGACTGTGATGTTAGCTTACCCAATTTAATATAGCAAAACCATGCTCGCATCAAGGCATAGAGACCAGGATGACCAGCAGAATGGTTGTGCAAAAATAGTGAAGCATAAAGTAGGAAGCAAATAAAAACATGTTCCATGCCCCAAGTCCTCTAGCTATGCATCACGGAGAGACTTATAAGACAAGAACACTCAACAAAAATTAATAACAGTTAGCACACAAGGAAAAAAATCATGACATATCTCAAGAATTAAGTGTTGCATTTAAAAATTTAAGTTTGTGAACTGATACTGAGTTCCAAGGATAAGGATCAAATGATTGCAAGCCAGCAAGACCACATGACAAAATGGGGTAAGACCAAACTGATAAGTGTTGAAAAACACTCAATGTCAAGGGTTGTATTGAAAAATATAGTTGGGGTGGTGTTGAAAAACATCGTTTGTGAGGCGTCCTAAAGACTAACGCATCCAAGAGACCAAAGCTAACATGGTTATGCCCCCTAGACAAAGACAGAGACCAATTCCAAACCAAGGCAACAAGGACAAGGTATGATGGAGAAAGGGTAAGTGTCGCGGACATGCGCTAAGAAATAGGGGTGCAAAGGCCTCAAGTAGCGCCCGTTTTCAGGTTTTCACCACTTGGATTTTATTACAATTTTTTCATTTTTTCACTTTTTCATTTTTTTCAATACTTTTAAAATTTTTTTGAATTTTTTGCTACCAAGGTGCCTGTTTCCAGGTTTTCACCAAGGCACGTTTTCTATTTTTTTTTTTTTAATTTTTTGAATTTTTTGAATTTTTTTGTATTTTTAGAATATATATAATTTTTTTGAAGATACATCAAAGTGCCTATTGCTAGGTTTTCACTAAGATGATCATTTTTTCAGGATATTTTTTGAATTTTATAATTTTTGATAATATATCATTTTTATTTTATTTTTTCAGTATCAATAATTATGTATAAAGGATGCCCCCAGTCAGAATGGGCATCATGGATAGAACTTCCTCGGGTGCAAGAAATTGATAGGATCAGGGAGCTAGTCTCCCTTTTCTGTAAATAGTAAATAAGCACTAACCCAAAAGTGACTGTAATGATGTAAGGTCCAAGCCAATTAGGTTCAAATTTACCCTTTTGATCTCTATGCTATTGATTCTTAGGATTTTCATGTAGGACAAGATCTCCTACTTGTAACTCTCTAGGGTGAACCTTTTTTTTGAAGGCTTTGGACATACACTTTTCATAGACCCTCATATGGTCAAATGATGCTTGACATTTTTCATCTAGAAGTTCTAACTCTTGAATTCTCATGGTGCGGTAGTCTTGATCTGTAACTAGACCATGGAGAGAAACTCAAAGTGAAGGAATCTCAACCTCCAAAGGTAACACTGCTTCAACACCATATGCAAGGGAAAAAGGAGTAGCCCCAGTAGGAATACGAATACTCATTTTATAAGCCCACAAAGAAATATTTATCTGTAAATGCCAATCTCTACCATTCTTACACACTACTCTATGAAAATTTTTAAGAATGGCCTTGTTTGATGCCTCTGCTTGACCATTTCCTTGTGGGAAATAAATGGAGGACCAATGTTGTTTAATCTTGAATTTTTTGCAGAGTTGTTTATGGTCCTTATTTTTAAACTGGCCTCTGTTGTTAGTAATAATCTCAAAAGGCACTCCATATCGACAGATAATATGGTTTAGAATGAATAAAGAGACTGTCTTGCTTGAGGCAACATAAAGTGGGACAAATTTTACCCATTTAGTGAAATAATTAGTAGCAGTGATGATAAATTTATGTCCACCTAATGAGTTGGGGTGAATCTACCGAACAAGATCAAAGGCCCAGCGCTGAAATGGCCAATGATATATAGAAGGAATGAGCTCCCTTCCTGGAGCATGTATTAGGTTACCATGTTTTTGACACTTTTCACATGGCTTTGCAAAATCTACTACATCAAACTGCATTGTGGACCAATGGTACCCCTCCCTAAGCAACCTTTGGGCCATGGAAAGACCCTTGGATTTTCCCCAACAGATGCCCTTGTGAATGTCAACTAACGCTTGATCAGATTCTTCCTTTTCTATGCATCTAAGAAGTGTTCCATCTAGACCTCTCCTATACAAATCACCAGCTATAAGGGAATGGCGAGAGGTGTTTTGAGTAAGATTTTGGCATTCAGATCAGTTAAAAGTTTTGGGTATAAATCCATCATGAAGATATGAGTAAATGGCACCATAAAAGGATGATTCATGACCAACAAGGGTACAAATAACATGACTTTCTTGGGAGTCAAAGATAGGCTAATGTAGCTCTTCCACTAGGAATTCAAATCTTGATTCATGTTTCTCTAACTGAAGAAGTGAAGCAAGTGTAGCCATAGCATCAGCTGCCTTGTTTTCTACTCTAGGGATTTGCTAAAATGTGACAAATGTGAATTATCTCTTTAAGGAATCAACAATTTTCTTGTAAGGTACCATTTTCTCATGTTTTGTTTGATATTCATCATTAACTTGGTTGATTATTAGCTGTGAATCCCCATAGATGTGTAATTTTGTGATTCTCCATTCTATGGCCATCTTAAGTCCATTAGTTAAAGCTTCATACTCAGCAATGTTGTTTGTACATGGGAATAATAATTTGTAAGACTTAGGAATTGTGTACCCATGAGGAGAAACAAACAACACTCCAGCTCCTAAACCATTTTTCATAAAAGATCCATCAAAGAACATCTTCCATGTTCTTTCAGTCATATACATGAGGTGCTCATCTGGAAAGTCAACTTGAATAGGAGCATCATCTTGTAATGGGAAATCAGCCAATTGATCTGATATAGCTTGTCCTTTGATTGCTTTATGCTCAATGTACTCTATGTCAAACTTTGAAAGTATCATCATCCATTTAGCAAGTCTACCTGCGCAGCCTTACTCAACAAATATTTGAGTGGATCTATTTTGGCTATGAGGTGTATAGTGTGCACAAACATGTAATGTCGCAACTTTTTGGAAGCAAACACAATAGCAAGGCAAGATTTCTCAATGCTAGTGTAGTTAACCTCATATGAAATAAGATTACAACTAATGTAGTATATTGCTCTTTCTTTCCCATTTTTATCAAGTTGAGCCAGTAATGCCCCCAAGGAAGAATCTATTGCAGAAATGTATAAAATAAGTGGCTTCCCTGGGATAGGAGGCATTAAAATGGGAAGATTTTCCAAGTACTTCTTAATTTGATCTATTTTATTTTGACAATCCTCATTCCAAACACATTTGGCACCCTTATCTAAGTTCTTATTGAAAGGTTGAGCTCTATCTACCAATTGTGAAATAAATCTCCTTATAGATTGAAGACATCCCTGAAGACTTTTCATTTGACTAATATTTTTAGGAGGTGGCATATCTATGATTGCTTGAACTTTTTTAGGGTCCACCTCTATTCCTTTTTCTGAAATGATGAATCCAAGTAGTTTTCCAGAGGTGACTCCAAATGCACACTTTTTAGGATTTAACCTGAGTTGAAATTGTTCCATACGATCTAGAATTACTTCCAAATCATCTAAGTGTGTATCTCTTTGTTTAGATTTAGCCAAGGTGTCATCCACATAATCTTCCATATTTTTATGCATCATGTCATGGAAAATAGTTGTCATAGCTCTTTGATAGGTAGCTCCTGCATTTTTTAATCCAAAAGGCATAACATTACGATAATAGGTTCCCCATGCACAAGTGAATGTAGTATTTTCTTGATCTTTAGGAGCTATCTTAATTTGATTGTATCCAGAAAAACCATCCATCAAAGAATAAATCTTATAACCTGCGGTCATATCCGCTATCATGTCTATATTGGGGAGTGGAAAGTCATCCTTTGGGCATGCTCTATTGACATCTCTAAAATCTGTGCAAACTCGAATGGATTTGTCATGTTTGGAAACTGGTACAATGTTTGATATCCATTTAGCATAGGCAATAGCTCTTATAAATTTTGCATCAAGGAGTTTTTCTAATTCTTCTTTGACTAGAAGAGCTATGTGAGGATGCATTTTCCTCAATTTTTGTTTAGCTGGTTTGACATTTGGAGCTATAGATAAGTGATGCATAATAAGACTAATGTCCAACCCTAGCATATCTGAATAACTCCATGCAAAATTGATCTTCTTGATTTGTAAAAACTTAGTGTAAGCTTCTTTTTCTATTGGTGACAAGGACTCAGCCAAGTGCACTATTTGTGGAGCCTCATTTGTACCCAAATTAACTACTTGTGTTGGCTCAATAAGCACTAAAGATCGATCCTAAAAATAACTAGGGAGACGATCAAGTGCCTCATCCTTAGGTACCTCAAAGAGGTTTTCACCCTTGGATATGTCATTTCTTTTTACTTTTTTTGGTTCTGACACTGCCACACAATGGTTTTTGCCATCAGATTACCTATTCTTTTTATTTTATTTTCTTTTTATCTTGTGACTAAGGTACTTGATGTATGGTTCTGTCATACTGGTAGCTAGTTCACTGGTGGAAGAGACTATGGGTTCAATGGCATTTAGGTAACAAGCTATCTCATAATCATTTTGGAATGTTAAAAGCTTAGGTTGTTGATAGCGTTGGGACCAATCAATAAGGTCAGGATGAACAAGGGGTAAATTAGCGACTAGTTCTAGGCTATAAATATAATGATATTATGGCTGGTGACTAAAGAGTTAGAGTCTATCAAGTATCCCTCTAAGCTACCCAAAGCAGGATTTGTCCTAACAAGTGAAGAATCATCCACTAAGGCAACATGTGGGTTCAAAACCTCTAATCCTACATGTGACCCATTAGCCAACTCAGATTGAGAACTATAAATGTGAACAACATCGACTTCTCTATCAACTATTGAGGGCTCTAAAAAAGAGTCCCATTCATACTCATTAGAACTGGTATTTGAACTGCGACTAGGATGCTTACACCATGAAGGCTTGGGACATCTTGATGTTGAAGGTCTAGTTTCATCAAAAGTAGCACTTTCTCTTTCCATTAAATGAGCAAGATTCTTTCTTTGACGCTCTCTCAAAGGATCCTCTATATCTGATTCTTGTTCTATAGTTGCAACTGATGCATGTGTAACTGAAATATCTGAATCTCCCCAAAGGAGAGTAGTGGAAGGGATTCAATATTCACACATATCCTATTGATTTATCAAATTAGGTTCATACTCATGTTCATCATCACTCTCCAGCTTCTCAAAGAGAGGATTGGTATGCTTTTTGCATTTTTCAAATACTAGGCCAACTGGTTTCTTAGACTTGCGTCCAAATTTAGCATGATCAAGAGGTTCAGACCTAGCATCCAAATTGTGATTAAGAGGGCCATACCTAGGATATCCCATATTCTTAACAAAAGTATATCCTCTTCCATAAGTCTTAGGAGAGGGAGATAAATTCTCATTGTGCTTATACTTTTCTTCTCTATAGATCTAGTCTCTAACAAATGTTTCCTCTTTCTCATTTTGAATAGGCACTGATGATTCTACAAATTTTCCAAATAATGTCATAGCTAAAGAGGAAGGGTTCATCTCTTTTGAAGGTTTACCATAAGTCCTCAGTGAAACTGGCAATGTTGTGAGGGAGTTGAGTTGATACCCCCCATACCAAGGTCTATTGTCTTAAACTTGTCTTTACATTTTGCTAAGGTAGCATCAAAATCTTCTACTTCTCTATTGAGGGGAACATGAGCCCATGCTGAAATTGAATTAACAGATAAAATGTTATCCCTAGGTATATGAATCTCTATGCCATTGTAGGGGAACTTAACACATTGATGGTAGGTAGATGGAACTGCCTGCATGTCATGAATCCATGGTCTACCAAGTAAGATATTATATGCAATGGGTCCAGCATCAACTATTTGAAACAAAATATCCTTTTGAACAGGGCCAATCCTAACAAGATGGATGACCAACCCCTTGGAACTTATTTCTGCCTCATCATAGGCTTTGATAGTAATTCTCTTTCTAGTATCAATAACTTCTTTAGAATAACCCAATTCTTTCAAAAGACTAAAAGAACAAATATTAAGCCTAGCACCGCTATCTATCAACATGCGCCTGACACAGGTTCTATGGATCATGACCTCAATATGAAGGGCATGATTGTGCAGATGGCTCAAAGATTTATCATCATCTTCTAAAAATGTAAGGTAATGAGGGGTAGCAATGTGATTAACCATACTATGGAATTGAACAATATCTAAGTTGTTGGGGACATTTTCCGTACACAAAGCATCCTCAAGGATTTGTTTATGTCTAGGAGACAAATCTAAGAGCTCAAAGATCAAAATCTAAGTGGGGGTTTGTTGTAACTGATCAACAAGATTGTAGTTCGATTTAGGATTGATAGTTGGCTTCAAGGTAACAGGTTTAGATGCCACTTTCTTAGGTTTATTGGATTGACTTGAATTGGGTCCTCTAATGACAACGGGACCTTGAATTTCAGTAATAGCATTAAGGGCTTGAGGTGACCTTCTAGAGTTGGGACCCCTTAGCACCACAACAGGTTCTCTATCAAAATTAGCAGGAGAGTCTTCATCTAGATCATAACCATAAGGATCTTTTCCACTCATCATGTTAACATTTTCCTCCACAAATTCAAGCATGTTGATGGTATTCTCTACATCTGTATAAGTATAGTTGATCTCAGCTTTGCCATTCTTAACTTTATAGGTTTCCTCCTTTTCATATTTGGGCAAAGGTTCCTTGAATACCTTATGATCGGTGTTGGTGTTCAATCCATCTAAGGTAATTTGATTACTCTCAATGAGATTTTGAATGATATGTCTAAGTTTGTAGCAATGTTCAATGTCATGTCCAATACCATAATGAAATATGCAATAGGATTTCTCCCTCCACCAAGGTGGTTTAACTGTAGGTATATGAAAATTCATAGCATCTTGAGGTTGTATAAGATTTCTATCAACAAGTTTCTTAAAACTTTCCACATATGTTTCACCAAGTTTTGCAAATTGATGCTTTTTGCTTGTAGGCTTACCTTGGTAACTTGGCTTACTTTCTTGTTGATTGGATGCATTGAGCTTTGTAGCTTGAACAGTACTAGATAAGTGGAGCACAGGTTGATCTCTAGTTTGGGAGGAATCCACAACTCCATCATTAACCATTTGTTTTTTCCTATTCCAATATTGGTTCTTTCCTTTATCCTTGTTAGAGTTGTTGTTTTGACCATTGTTGTTATTGTTTCCATGTTTGGTTAAAATGCCTTGTTCTCTTAAAACATTTCAATTCTACATGTAGTCTCAACCATGGTGTCAAATGAATAAAAAACCATTTTCTTAACTTCATATCGCATTTCAGGGACCAAATTGCTAGCAAGAATATCAATCTTTTCATTATCGGGAATGGTTCCAGAATAGCAAGAGCATTTTCTTCTCCACCTTTGCAAGAAGGTAACAAAGGATTCTCCTTGATTATGCTTTAAGTTACATAAGTCCAACAAAGTGATAGATCTTGAAATATTGTATGCAAAGTGTTGAACAAATCTTTGAAAATCTCTTTGAAAGTCTTAACAGGAGGAGTTATCTTAGTAAACCATTGTTTTGCTTGTCCCCTAAGACTTCGTGGGAATAACCTCATGAGGTATGAATCATCTTGATGGAACTCAAAACTAGTGGTATAAAACTGTCGCACATGATCATGTGGATCTCCACTCCCATCATATTTGTCATATTGAGAAATTTCAACCTTTCTAGGAAATTCTTTCATGTCAAAACTCTTATCAAAAGGATTAGGACAAATCGAGTCCAATGAGAAAGAATTCTTAGGTGCAAACATCTTGGCTATTTTTCTTTGTATTTCATCCACCTTCTCCTCTTGAGATGGATCTTGTCTCTTAATCTTTCTATCCACATCAAAGTTGTAAGGGACCTTAGGCCCATTATCAATTAGACTCTTTAGGATCTTATCTTGGTTTTTCTTCACATACTTCTCCACATATTGTTGAAAAAATGGTTCTTGTTGCATGTGCATGAAATCTTGGGACATATGATCAAAGCTCATCCTACTACCCCCATATTGTGAACCATAATGAGCATGTTGTAAAGATGGATTTGAGCTCTTAGGAGGAGTTTGTCTCCTATGATGATCATGTCTAGAAACTCTTCTGCCTCTAGGACTAAGAGATCATGATGGTGATCTTGAATGTCTCCTACTTCTTGGAGTCTTATGAGGGGTAGATGGAGGGGAACCATTTCCACCACTAATATGCATATGGTTAAATGGACCATGAAGTTGTCGAGCCAAAATCCTAGCTTGCTCCTCTTGAAGGGCTTTCCTTTCCATTTCTATTAAAGCTTGTTTCTCCTACTCTAGACATTTAATTTTTTCTTTCTTATGAATTTTTTCATCTTGGAATACCTTCTTTTCATGCTCAATCCTCTTGAGTCTGTCACTCATGTAGTTGTTAGATGTTTTAAGAGGTGAGCTTGGTCTTGAATGTTGAAACAAGTTGTTAGTATAAGTTACATTGATGTGAGCATCATGAAGTTCATCTCCTTGTTTCTCGTGTTGTGATAACTCTCATCATAAACATGTCTCTTACCTTTCTCTCTCTCAGCCCTTTGATGTGTATCCAAATATATTGGTGAAATAAGGGGTGAGGTTGGTCTACTATTATGAGAGGAACCACTGAAGGAAATAAAATGTCCACTCCTTGCAAATAAATCCTCATAATGTTTATCCATGGCTTCCCTCTCTCCCCGAGTCATTGTGTAACTCATATCCATAGAAGAGTGAGAAGATGCTAAGGGGATACCCAACTCACTAAGATGACTCTTGGAATCAAACCACACTTCTGAAGTATTCCTAGGTGATTGATCAAATATGGGTCTTTTTTCCTTATGTCTTTGGCGAGTTTGTACTAAGGGTAATTGGTTAAAAACCACTTGAGGTCATTTTCTTTGATTTACTTGATATCTTGTTGTAACTGGCATGAAAGAAAAGGTACTAGCTGAAAGGATTACCCTAAGAGATGTTGGTACCAAAATAGGATAGAAAAGGCATTAACTTGTCCAAAAAGAGGTGATAAGATAGAAAATTGCAAATAGGGATAAGCCAACACTGCCACAGAGGTGCCCAATAAATTTGGGTGGTTACCCTAGTACATATGGATCAGGAGGATGGTCTTACCCAAATTATATAAATTGAGATTGAAATTTTATGAAAGTGGATGGACAAGAGACTACCGAGACTCTCCAAGTGTGTTATCAAAGAAACTAAAGGTTTATCTTTTCAACAAGAATGGTTTCTAGCTTACCAAGTGCCAATCAAGGTCACTTGTGAAATTAAAGATCACTAATTCAAGAGGTGAAAATGCAAGAATCCTAAGAAAAAAAAGCTTCTAACAATAGGGTAAGTAATCCAATCTAACCTGGATCAACCCAGAAAACTAAAAATGATGGGACAACAAGCTAAAATAGGCTCAAAAATGATAGCAACAGTTCACTGACAGGCAGTTTCACATGAGGAAATTCTATCTCATGTGAGGATTTACAGAATCGCATGAGGAAATGGCACAAGAAAACATTTTTCTCACACGAGGAAAGGACACAGAACTCAAATTTTGTTTTTTTTAATCGTCAAACTAGATGCATCAATAGATTTTATCATGAAT
>MU223672.1:615645-633309 GCA_018584345.1 Thuja plicata
TTGCAATATCCAAGCTCAAGTGCTCAAATTCTCCTCCAAAATTGCTCTCCAAACCTGCAGCATAACAATACTATGAAAACCTAATATGAAAATGAGAAGGAGAGATTTCCTTATAAAGAAAAGTGAATGGTTGAGATTAAGAGGCAAAAACCCACTACTTAGGAAGATGTGATGAAAAAGAGATTTTTATTTACTTTTTATTTAATTTATTTCCTTTTTCATCAAAGAAGAGCTTTAAGTAGGGATTTTTATTTGTTTAATTAAAAGAGGGGTTTTCTTTATAATTAAATAAATTGGAAGAATTTTTTTTAATTAAATGGGGGAAATTGAATTTAATTAAATAAGAGGAACTTTAATTAAAAGGAAGAAATTTACTTTTATTAAATAAGATAAATTTTATTTAATTAAAAAGAAAATTAAATCTTTTAATTAGATAAAAATGATCAAACCTTAGGAAATTTTGAAATAATTGAATAATTGAATTAATTACAATTTGATCAAGAAATTTGATTTGAATTGAAAATGTTCCAAAGCATTAATTCAAGAAATTTGATAAATTGATAAAATGATAAATGGGGCCCATAGTCTAGGCGACCATTTTAGGGTGCATACAGCTAGTAGTGTTATTGTGAAAAGATGGAGTTTTGGATATGACTATAGGATAAGATGGATGCATGAATGTATAGGAAGATGTGGATGAAGGATGAGATGGATTTCCCTTCTCAAAGGTAGGATAAGGAGTGCTAGTGGGTATTCATGGCGGCATGATGGGATAGTGTGGAGGAATGAATGGAGTTTGGAGGATGCTTGGAGTAAGTGTGTTACGGCTTTCCATGTACGCATCATGATAAAAAAGACCCTCATTATCACTAGAATAGGATGTTGGGGTGAGCTGGATAAGGTTTTCAAAGTATGCATCATGATCAAAAAGACTCTCATCATCACTGGAATAGGATGTTGGGGAGATCTTTCTAAGGTTTTAAAAGTATGCATCATGATCAACAAGACTCTCATCATCACTGGAATAAGACATTGGGGAGAGATTGCTAAGGTTTTCAAAGTATGCATCATGATAAACAAGACTCTCATCATCACGGGAATAGGATAAAGACAAGGATGAGATATGACAACCAAACTCATCATAATAGATTTGTGACATGATGCTTTTTTGATGAGTTGGATATGGAGGAATAAGGGAAATGAAGGAAGACTCAAGATCAGATTAGGAAGAAAGACTGACACTAAAGAAGATGGAAAGAGGATGGGAAATGAAAAAGATAGCCCTTCTGGTCTAGGATATGGGTAGAAATGAAGGAATTTACTTTCTTGTGCTTGATAGAAACAGATATGAGCTCAATTTGATATTGTTTAGGATGAGGCATTGTCTATGAAAAGTGTGCCTTGGAATATTTTCAGAATAAATGATGATCTTGAGGATTTTGAGCAAACAATCTTGCAAGAGGCAAAGCAACCTTGCAAGAAGCATACAGATGTTGATCTCTTTGGAAAAAGGACTTCAAAACTCTCAGATTTGTGTATGTTCAAGAACTATTTTTCATAAGGTTTGTAACGCTGAAGACACATACAAGCACTTTCTACCTTAAGGATTCGGTGAGCTTGAAAACCTTTGTCCGCATACATAGGAACACACACAAGAGATGATCAGAATATGACCACCATTAAGCATGAGGCTCCATGATGTTGTATTATCTGACTCCAAATGCTCAAGGTGGTACAAATGTGCAAATTTCTTAGGGAAGTTACTATCTTCTTTGCCCAGTCGATTATCAAGCTTTCGGGGATGGATCAAGTAGGTTGCTAGATTTATTAGTTTCTAGTATTTTTGTGGTGTCCCCACAATACATTTGTATGTGTCCCTGCAATCCATTTGTATGGCGTGACTCACTTAAGAGCCTAGTTCAACCATGCTAGTATGCTGAGAATATTCACTCAGAATGGACTATAATTGAACACGACCCACCTAAGCTCGAAGGGATATAGACAGACCTTTAAGTCCACCTTATTTCTATACCGAACGAAGGGGTTACCGGTTTGGGGTCATTCTCTAGAAGGACTCCTGCTTCTTCTGGACAGGCCCCTCTAAGAAGATTTATAAAAAAGATCGAATGTTCACAATCACCTTTCTCTTACACCAACGACCATGAAATCCAATGGGAGAGGATAGTGCATGATGTGAGGTTGAGCTTTACAGGTTTTGTGCAAATGCACCAAAAACGCAAAACACACGGTTAATTATTTTTGACAAGTTAGGCAATGTTTGATTTGTGCATAAATAAAGCTCACAAGTTTGGTTGATTTTATATGCACCAAATCAAAATGTACTTTTCCTTGTTCAATTCTTGTTTTGCATTCAAGATGATGTTTGATTGATTTGTTCTATTTTAAACCCAAATTTGAAATGTTCTGATTTACCTGTTCAGTGTTTAGGACTCAAATTGAAATGTGCTTGATTTGCCTTGTTCATTTTTAAAACCCAAATTGAAATGTTGATTGAATGTTCATTTTTTAGATCGAAAATGAAAGATGTGATAGATTGTCCAATTTTAAAGCCTAAAAAGTGAAGTGTTTGATAGTTAGTTCACTTTTAAGATCCAAAAATAAGATGTGTGATTTGATTGTTCAATTTTAAACCCAAAATCAGATGTTTGATTGTTCATTTTCCTTAAAGCATTCAAGATTTTGTGCATGTTCATTTTAAGATGAAAAAAGAAATGTTGACTTTTATTGACTTTTTTACTTTTGTTGACTTTGACTTTTGTTGACTTTGAAATCTAAAACCAAGTGTGAAATGATGTGAGTACATACACTGTTCTTTTTAAACACCAAAAAGTGAAATGAGAATTTTTTAATTAAAAGATTATGTGCTTTCTTACCAAACTAGATGGCTAACCTGTAGACCTGTAAAAAAAAAAAATGTTAGTAAGAGTGCATTATTGTAAGTTTATAGTGCCTTCCCCCCATGTTTTTACAAATAATGGTCCCATTGATATAGACCATATTTCAACAAATGGGTAATAGAGAGAAAGTAGAAAGAAGATAGAAGGAATATAGTCTTCTTGTTTCTGTATCAATGATATTCATGGAAGCGTAATAGAGAGAGAAAGTTGAAAGAAGATAGAAGGAATATAGTCTTTTAGCCTTTTTTAGCCTGCAAAAGAAAATAAGATCTTGAAAAACATACTCAAACAACAAAAACATATTAGCTTAGAGGGTTAGTTTGCAAGAAAAACAATGAAAAGGAAACTGTGAACTGGGTCCCACTAGGCGTGCCAGAATGTGAGCTATGAAAATTAGATGCAAAGGATCATAAAAATGAATCAAAACACTCAACAACTAATAATATAAATTACATACATGCTAGGATATAAAATGAAAACTTGAAATAAGCTAAATGAAGAAAGTGCAAACTTCCTACAAGCTCATTCAAACTCCATTTTGTTCATTAGATTTGTCCATTTATTGTGGATGTGTGCTCATGGATGTGCTTCAAGCTTCAAGACGTGATCTCAAACTGGCATTATAACTCTTCTCTAAAAGATAGATTTATGATTTTCTCTCAAAATAGCATTATAACTCTACATGGAAGGTGGATTAAAAATGTGAAGGAAGGAAGTTTCTTTTATAGGAAATGGGTGAGGAATCAAGGGTCAGGATGAAATCTTGAGGAGAGGTCTAGATGCACCTAGAAGAGAGCACATGGATTGTGCTTCTTCAAGTGCATCATATGATGACAAGTGTAACAATATGATTGGGTCGAAAAGAGGGAGGAATGTGACCCTTTAGAGAAGAGAGCCAAGAAGACTCTAGAAGATAAGATTATTAATGAGGGTGTAAGAGCCTTAATGAGGAGTGTAAGAAGAATTAAAGAGTAATTAACGAGGATGTAAAAGAATTAAATGCACTTGGATGAGGATGGCTTGAGAAAGTTGACTTTGGGGAAGGGATTGAATTCCTAATCTAAATATTAGGAATGTGAGATCATTAGGGAGAGTTTAGGATTAGGATTAGGGTTTAAGATAGGTTTAGAAAGGCTGAAGAGGTTGGGATTAGTTTGAACTTAGGGTTATGTGGTTGGGATTGGTTAGGTTAGCATTTATGAAGAGGTTTGGTTGAGTTAGAACTCAAGGTTAGGTGGTTGGATAGGTTAGGTTAGGGGTTAAAGAGAATATTAATGAATTGAATTACATAAATAACATATTCATTCAATAATAAGGGAATATGGTTTTAATTAATTATTAAGTTATTAGTTGTTTTTTCTAATTAATCAGAACTATATCCAATTAATTAAATTAATTAGGGCTAGGAGATGACATAGATTAATAAGGTAATGCTTAATTACTTAGCTGATATGTCCCAAAAGGCACTAAATATGATTGAATTAGGTTAATCATATTTAGGTGTCTAGAGTGTGTACTCATAAACTATTTTCTCTTGAAAAATATTCATAAAATTAGCTACGCATAAATTATTTTTCACTAATTCACACCTCTAAGGTTATTTTCCATCTTTTAGACCATAAGTTAATGTCTTGTATTTTCCAAAAGAAACTAGTGTATTTCCAATCTCATTTGTGCTCTCTAGATGGTGACATATCCTCAACTTTCTCATACCACTACATGCACTACAAGATCCATTCAAACACATCATCTTATAATAAATTCTATCATCGTCTCGATTGCATAATACATTAGACATAAAATCTCTTGATGATGTAGGAGGTGCTTGAAGACCACATTCCTACAAAATAGTGTTAGTGTGCAAAGTACAACAAATATGATGATATATATCATGATGCATAGAAAATTCAACATGTACCCTACAACAACATGTGGTGTGCGCATGATTAATCTTGACGTAAAAGGGTTTTGTCATTTCAAAAAATCTTTGACTAATTTTAATTTGATGAAATCTTTGGAGGAGTCTTTCATAAAATTGGATTTTTGTCATATCCAAAAAGTATTTTAGATGTGGCATACGATTTGTAGATCTGATTCTCCTCATAACAATGTATCTTTGGTTGGGTGAAACCCTTGTGTAATGCCAAAAATTTTCAATTAATGTTCTTATTTCATCAACAATAACCTTGTCCTTGCGTGGGAGTATACCCGAGAATAACCAAATAGAATTAGTGTTTGGATCCTCAATTTTGTCTTGCCTGTGTAAAGCTCTCTATAATGTTGATCTACCTATCCTTAATGACTTCCTTGTTTTTCTTACTATACAAGATTTTTTCATTTCCTTTCTCATTATAGTTGATGTGAGGACACGTTGAGTAACATTAGCATCTTTACTCCGCAATTTTGAACCAATGGATTGGTATGCATCAAATAGATTCCTCACAATGGTTCTCTCAGTACTATTTTCAGATGTTCTCAACCCCACAATTCTCATTGTCTCTTTAAATTTCAGATTCTTAATCATTTCAAGAACTACTTGACATCTTCCACTTTGATTTAATTTTTCAAAATAGTTATTCCAAATCCTTTTAACAATTATTCTACAATTTTTTTCTGACATTTTTTCATGCATTGGCCTCAAAATATTTTCATCAATGTCAATTAGAAACTTTGGTTTTCTATGAATTATTCTAGGAGGTGTTAACACAATTTCATGCTCTACATTTTCATTAGATGTATTAGGTGCATTTATCCCCATCATTTCAATTGGTGTATGTTGAACATTTTCATTTTCATTATGTGCATTTTGTTCATTAATGACATCGAATTGAAATGGTGCAGTAGATCGATTAGGTGCCTTTACCCCCATCATTTCAATTGGTGTATGTTGAACATTTTTATTTGCTGAATTAGGTGTATTTGTCACATTAACATTAATATTTTTATTTTCATCACTTAAATTGCATGCATTTAATGATGTACCTTGTCATATTATCCTCATGTGTTTCCTTTGTCTTTCATTTTATGTCTCTCGTTGTTCAATTGTTCCTCTTTTGTTCTTTCTCATTGTTCGTATTGAATGGACCCTACGAATAATATCTTGAACATAGAATAACATGTGAATATCAAATCCAAAAAAAAGAACAAATTAATCATTTTCTTGAAATATGAACTTACAATGATAAAATAACATCAAAAACACCAATAAACAACACAATTCAATCATTTCAAAGAAAAAAACATGCAAAAAGGTGTAGACCTATCTGTTACTGGTGTAAAACAACAAAAAAGTAGCAGTGGGACCTCAGGACAACTTGCAATGAGTAATTTTAGACCATTGAAGAAAACAAACTTGCAACGTTCCTAATTCAACATAACCCAATCAGGTTCTGAGGACTTAATGGTTCAACATTCCTCTTTCCTCAGAACCCGATTAGGTTATGAGAACATAAAGGCTCAACGTTCCTAATTCCTCAGAACCTGATCGGGTTCTAAAAAACTAAGAACAAAGGAGGATTGAGAGAGAGAGAGAGAGAGAGAGAGAGAGAGAGAGAGAGAGAGCACCAAGGTCAACTCTAGAGCAAGGGGAGTACACTAGGGTCACTATGGATTCTTAGGTGATGGGACAAGACTATTTAAGGTCATTTGATATTGTAATGGAACATGATTGGTCATTTCATGTTATTTTAATCATGTTTGTAATGACTTGGATCATTTGGCAATATGATCACCAAAGACGCTATGTAAGCCATTGAATGGCATAGGATTAATGATGTAACCTTGGGGTAACTTGGTTGATCCAAGGAAAAAATTTAAGGGTCAAGGACCTATAGGGATATCTAAGTTTTTTATATGGCCATTAATGCCATTGAGACATTTAAATGCACTCAAAAGTGCAAACATGTTAAAAAGATGTAAAATTGCATTTATGCAATTATCGTCTAGAAGGGTCATCTAAGGGCTAAGGGTTAGTATGGTTAGAAAGATTGTTTCTAAACCTTTAAGATTCATAATAAGGGATATTAGATTCATGTTGTTGAGTTGACAACAAATTTTATTCCTTTTGTTATGACAGTCGGTTGTGTGGCTGTTATTAGACAGTTTAGGGTAGTTAGTCGTTGTAATCATTTTTTAGGAGTTAGAAGTCTATTTATTTGTTGATCCATGTCATTGGAATAGAGAGGTAGAGTTGGATGTGTAAGAAATCCATTTTGTAATGATTCCAATCAATAAATAAAAATCATTTTGTAACAGTAAATCATTGTCCCGTGGGTACAGTCAAACCAGATTCTGTCTTCAAATGTATTTGGTGATATGATAATGCTTGACTCATGATGTAATACCATTGTCTAAGGTGTTATTTACATTTATATGCAATCATTTCAGTGTTTGACTTGTTAATAAGGCCAAGGAATTAACTGGTGTCTGTGACTATGCCTCGATTTTTGGTTCTAAACAAAGAATTGGGATTGAGGTCACCTTAATTTATTGACTCTCCCACCCCTGTCATCACTGTGATTAGTGGGAGAGGTTTAATGATGTATTTTATCCTTGTAATATAATTGTTTAATGCAGTTATAAGGGATGGTGAGGTTGGAAGATGACATAATAATGGAGAGTGATGTTTGAAGGATGCTGATTAATTGGACCAGTCAAGGCCTGAGAGTTTCATCCACATGAGGGCCACTTTTTATGACTTGGATTTTCATAATATGTTTATATTATGGTTTTGGATCCACTGGAAGGGTCTAGAGGTGAGTTGAAGTGTCTAGTTGAGAAAGCCCTAGGTTAGAGCACCTAGAAAGGAGGGTTTGGTGTTTAGGTTGGTAGATCTTGGTGGAACCTCTTGTAATATTTAAAATACTTTGTTTGGGATGATTCTTCAACTCTATTTCAAGGTTTGGAGGCTTGGGGATGAAAGAAGTTAGTACTTGCTTTGTAATAGGAGGGCTAATGAGGGTAATTGCAAAGCAACAATGTACGTTTTGGGTATTTGGTCCAAAAGAGTAACATGAAAGTATGTTATGTAACTTTAAAAAGGGTGTCTAAATGTATCTTTATATTTGAGGGTGTTTTGGGGAAATTTGGAATTATCCTTGGAAAACCCACTGGTTAGGGCTACAAGTAAAGAAGCCTAATGGAGTGGATTGTGTTGCAAAAATATTGACCAGACTTGGAGGGTTGGTGGAACATGGTACATTGACCATGTTAAGGTTTTCTAAGGTGTTAGAACAAAGGTGGAAGTCTTACATGGATATTTTACAACTTGGAGGCTCTAAGTGCATTGGGAAAAGCCTAGATAGTGAAACCTTGAGTGGATGTTTGATGTTAAGAGAATTTGGAATAAGAGATCAAAGGAAGTTTTTTTTTTCAAAATTTCTAAGGTGTTGGTTGTCTAAAGTCAGAGAAATCTATTTGACCCTTGACTTGAGACTAACACCTTGAGTGAGTTTCAAGACACTTGTAGAATCCTTAAGTTGAGTTGGGTTCCTTTAGGGAAGAGTAGAGGGCTCTACATGAGAGAGAGAGAGAGAGAGAGATTAAAATCCATAATTTTTACTTTTTCAAAACTTGACCGGGTTTTGAAGAAGTGAAAATTGTGCATTTTATTCTCCAGAACCTGATCGGGTAATTTAGGACTTGAAAAAGTACTTTTTCTTTTTAGAACCTGATTGCGTTATTTGAAATTTAAAATCCCAATAGGGTTATGGCTTGGGAAGAGGCTTGGAGGCTTATTTTCCCTCCATTTTGGTTCTTTTAGATTTTTTTCATCTTGTAAGATGAATTCACAACTTTATCTTCATCAGGTTTGAAATTTTTCACGACGGTAGCTCTATAATTTTCACCATAATATCATATGTCTTTTTAGCTTTCTAACCATATAATTGTTTCTATTTTTGGACAACATTAGCATAGTAAACTTTAATTTTCTTTACCAGTGTCTTGACAGTCCTCACTGACATATGTCTACCATTTTTTTTAATAACTTTTGATATACTTAACCAAATTACAAATAAATTACATATTATTATTCTACATGTGATTCTATACACTTTTTAAAAAAAATCATTTTCGATTATTTTGATGCAAGTTATGCCCAACGCACAAACATGTAACAAATTTTCAGGATGCACTTCAAAAAATCACAGAAAATAAACTACTCATCAGAAAATTACAAAAAAATACACACATTATAGATCTCACTCTTACCTATCATACTACAGAAGGGATTTGAAAAATACTAAATATAACTATATCTTTTGTTCAGCGCATAAAAACAACTATGTTATGTTTTTATAAAAAAATAGGAACAAGGTTTCATGCACGCGGGGTTTGACTATCTTAATCTTATCAGTTTTTAAAACAATTTAGTATTTTAGAAGCTACATTCAAATTACTATAATTTTTAATTTTTACACATCTTTTTATTTTGAGTGCATGACCCTCAAACATCTGTTCCAAGTTCAGGTTTACCTGATTTCAGAAAAAAAGGTGTCCACTTATACCCCTTTTTTGGTTCACAACCCGGTGCACATACCCTTGAAGCTCACAATATTGAGTAAAAAATCAAATCTTAATGGATGCATCGACATGTAGGTATATTCAATATGATATCTTGCTAGTTATTAATTAAATAGTTATGTTTTCTCGCATTTTAAAATTTTGGTTCTAAATGCCATGGAACTATTATCACTAATTAAACATTGAAACAAATTAAACTTGAACACTGAGAGAAATTAAACATGTTGCATAGCCTTATTTGCATGTTTGCATTATTACAATAACTATGCATATATGATCATTACTTAGTATTAGGATAGATGACCGTTCATAAATAAAAAATATAGATAGTAATGAACAACTACTCATGATTTAATGAGATTGATTCAAAAGCTAAGCATGATAAAAGATCACCATAAAAGTTGAAAGCAGGCGCTAAAGCCTACCTGTATAAGATTGGACACACATTTCAATTTGTCTAATATAAAACTAAGCTAATAACAGTGTCGGTGCATTCTTATCAAATATATGTATACGTGGGACCTCAGTTCTTATTTTAAAAATTCCTTAGAACATGCAACGACACGACAGATCTAGAACACTGGGCTTCTTTGATGGTTTTATCAAATCCTCCATCTTTAAGTTAGTCCAGTTAATAATGGCCGACAAAGATTTCCTTAATTCAACGATAGCTTAATGGGAAGAGAGTAGTCTACCCATTTCATCCACATGGAATGATTGCAGGCTTTCACATCTCTGGAAATTGAGTGCTTTTTAATTTGCTTTGGTAAAGCACATAAAAAATCTTTCTCCATTATAGAAAAAGTAGTTATATGGTCCAATGTGAGAAGTGATCCAACAAAGTTTGACCTAATTTAAAGCTTTATGGTATCACAATCTATGGCTTTTCGTACAAACAAGGGAAACATGATAGTGACAAATTACATTCTCTGATTTATCGTGATAATTATCTCGTCATATACAGTTCTAAGTGATTTAGAATAGAAAATAACATGGAATCATATATTTTATCTAATTCTCGATTTATTTAAAGTTTCTAAAAGAATTTAACACCAATTAAAATGGATGGGCAATCTCTTGTCCACTCTACTCAACAAGTCTTTATACTTCATCTAACATCTCCAAAACCATCTGGTCATTTACAGTTCTAGGTGATTTAGAATAGGGAAAAAAACGGATTTATATTTTGTTTTATCTAATTCTTGATTTATTTAAAGTTTTTAAAAGAATTTAATACCAATTAAAGTGGATGGGCAATCTTTTGTCCATCCTATTGTACAAGTCTTTATACTCCATCTAACATTGCCAATACCATTTTCATGTTATGACTTTGTTAAAGAGGTGGTTCTTATAACTTCGTTGACTAAATATGTGTAATTTATATGTATACACATATGTGTATATCTATGTACATATACATATACATGTGTAAGTGTATTAATCTACAAGTATCTTCATCAACATAAATGTTTAGGTTCCAAATTAGGATGCTTTGTAGATTTGTCCCTCTATAAAATAGCCTAAAAGTGTCAAACGAGTGTACAAATTAGCATAGTCGAGGGGTTTTCCAATGTCAAAGTCTAGAATTGTCTAACTCAATATGCTCTATGCAATTTTGCAACTCTTCGTTACCATAAAGTCTAGAATTGTCTAACTCAATATGCTCTATGCAATTTTGCAACTCTTCGTTGCCATAATGGTACCTATACACATGAGAGAGTAGGAAAATGAGTGTTCTATATAGAGGTTTACCTAAGTCAAACCTTGTATTGGTTATCCTATCTCCACAATAGCAATGATGATGTAAAATGAGAGCTTACCCATGGTAGGGAAAAAGATAAATCATAAATGAAATGGTAATTAACAAAATTATACCTTAGGATTAATAATGATCTAGTAATTTATTATTCTTTAGACAAGTCCTTGTACTCCAATTTTCTCTTGAATGAAAGAATTGGAACTCCTTAATTATGATGATTTCCTCTTGAATTCTACTTTATGAGTGATAAAAGATTTTTATATAGGGTTCTCAAGGTATTTATTAATTTAGGTCAAGAAAAATCGCTTTGGGGTATTAGATTTGTTTTAATTAGATAAAGGAAAGGCCTATTTTGTTGCAATTTTTTTCTTCTCAAAAGGAAAAGAGAACGTTTTATTAAAACAAAATCTTCAACTTTAAATGGTGTTGGGATTTATCTTTATAATGTCGTAAATTTTCACCCTAGTCTAATTTGTTCTTCTGTAGCATCCCTAGCTTAGCTTAAAATATGAAATTTCACGTCACCCTTCACACCCCTTTGCTTCACCTTGTCAACCACCCACTTAGAATTTCACTTATGTGGAATGGATGGCTCAAGACCCATATGTGCTGCACACGAGGCATACTCATCCCGTAAATCTGAATATGTGCAAAGTGTCTTTGAGGCATTACAAACTACCACCCGTGTAGTGTAACACCTGATTCCATTTCCCACCGACACCTAGATTAAAATTTGGCCATTATATTTCCAATTTGAATCTTCATTTGGTCTTCTTCACACCCTTTACACACTTCTTGACTCACTTTTGGTTTTCTTGGGAAATTCTTCTTAATCTCTCCATTTCATACTCACTCTATACACCATTTTCATATCTATCTCACAACATCTTTGAGTTTCTTATTATCTTGGGACAACTTATCTATGATCTTTGGTCCCTCCTCATCTTCACTTCATTGAGCTTTGGCATCATAGTGGTGAAGGGGAGTCTCTAGTTTGATCCCATTTATTTTTCTTATAGTATATCTTGTTTCTTGATCAATATCTTGTTATTTCATTATTTGTTTATTTTATTTACGATTATCTATCACAATCATCTATATCAGCTGCTATGGAGATGGAAACACCAAAAGAGGATCTAACTAAGGTAGGTCTCCAAAAAAACACCCAACAATTTTCTTCATCTTCGTGTGTGAAAGTTTGTAAGAGAGAACAAAGTAGGTTATTGGCTCCGTCAACTAGCATCTATCATGAGATCATTCTTCTCTCTTCTCCTCGTTTCCTTATTATTTTCATAGTTTAATCATATTTTTTATTTCTATTTATTAACATTTATTTACTTTCCATTATTCTATTTTATTTTCCTGGATTTCTATATCATATTTTGTACTCTACTCATACGGGATGCATGCATGTCATGCTAGTGTCATGTGCCCATGTTGTCATCCTTGACCCGCACATGCATCTTGGATAGTGAGCTCATGATGTTACATAGTTGTTTTTGATAGTTATCTCTTTTACCTTTGATAGTTAAAATATTAAAATCTTCTATTATAGTGTAGTTATATCAATTCTTTGTGATTTATACTTTAGTTCACTTTAAGTTTTTTGTCAATTAGTGTGTCTTTATCCCCTAGCTCTCTTGAGCTCTAGTAGAAGTGAGGTGGGACAAGGGATGATTCATCCTTTGAGAATTTAATTGGTCATAAGGTCAGTGAAATTTTCCTTCTCCGCATTTTGGTGAGCCCAATGACAACTAGGGTCCTCTACAACAAACCTTCCCCTATCTAAGTGGAAGCCCCTTCATGGAGATGGTGACAATCACTCCTATCTCGCCACCTACCTAGAGGGTCCCTCAAACAAATATCACTTGCATCCCTCTAGATGAGTCGTATAGAGAAGGGGTCATCTCCCCTCTATATCCTGGCATTAATCAATGATGTCTCTATTAGAGGCATCTTGGTTTACCCTACATGTCAGGTTGACCTTATCACTAAGGAAATCCTCTTCGTCAATGCCTTTAATTGTGTGAGATACAATGAGTGTTCTACCACCATTAAGGTTCATGATAGATTGTAAATTCCTCCTTTGGGGTCTATCACCTTGATGGTCTAGGTAGTACCCAAGGAATTCTTCTCAACTTTTTTTGTGATTCCTAACTTAGACCTCTAAAGGGTCAAGTTGGGCATCCCCTGGTTGGCATCGATTCATCCCTTTGATTCTATATAAGTTCTTAAATTTTCCCCATGAGGATACCATCCACATGATCTAGTATATTTTTTATTGACCTTTGGTTTCCCATGGGGGATTTCTCCTTGATCATTTCTAGCCTACTCTGATAGGACCAGTTTGTTCTTGATTGGGTATTTCATTCTTTACTTATCATAAGAATAAGGCCAAGGAACAAAAATTCAAATATGTAATGCCTATCTCCACTCCTCCTGTCCAACCTTCTCATGAGGTTAAACATGCTTCTTCCCATGTCCCTTCCTTTTTGGGGGCTTAGAAAAAGTGTGTGCCCCATGGGAAGCCTCCTCATCTAGGTTAGGTTTCACAACCTCCAATAGTACCTTTTATTACCACTTCTACACCTAGTCTAGACAAAGGAAAGGAGATCATATTGCCTAAACCCAAGGTGTTCCCACCTTTCCCCATCCCAATCATTGTGGACATACATCACCATACCATATATGGTAAGGGTAAGAGGTCTCCTAAGACTACACCCTCTCCCTTAGCACCTACCTCTCAACCTCTGAGGGTGTCCTTAATTTTTCTCCTGCCACCAACAAGGAAAAAAGAGGAAGGGTTCCCGTGACCAATTTAGTAGTTGTTATGATAGTGTCACCTCCTACTCCATCGGTTGGGCCCTCCTCTTTGTAAACAACAAAACCAATGACTATTACTATAGAGTAGGATGCCACTAGACACTTGCAAACTTCTCAACCTAGCCCACATTTGCATTGAAACTAGATTGCATTTGAGCATAAGCATCTCCATCATCGAGAGGGCCTTGGCACATGTGGCTACTACAAGGTAAAAGGTGCATCTTCCAAACCTATGTTTACTTATACTCCTAGTCATATTCCCACTTCTATCTCAACTACTCCAGCCTTTATCCCTATGTATGACCTTCTTCATCTCACTTCTCCCTAAACCAGGAGTGACTCGTGAGCCTTGATCCAAGTGGGTCCAAGTCTTTATCTCTCCATTACAGGAGTCTTCTCTCATCACCTCATTGCTAGGCATCCTACCCTTTCCTACATCAGTTAGGATGATGCATACCTAGGTGATATCTAGGGCAATAATGTCCATCCTACCCATGCAGACTCTGTCCCCTCATCATCACCCTAGCTTCCTTAGACTCCTTAAGGATAGCTATAAGGGAATATAGGTCTTCCCATCCATCCTTTAAGAGTAAGTTCAAGAAGGGCCCTATGCCAATGTTCTTTTACAATAAGTCTACTCCAGTGGATCCTCTTTCCATTTTGGTCCTAATAGTGGAGAAATATCTGACTTATATTAATTTTATCTCCACCCCTCTCGTAGAGGTTAGAGAGGCATCTTATACATCTTCTCCTTAGCATGGGTCACCTACAAGCTATGAGGCTTTCTTATTTGAATTTCTTGAGGAAATTATGGTGTTGACGATGATCTTCACATGATCTGATGTAGAATCCCAAGTCTAGTTGTTATCGAGAGTCAGCTTGACTCATCTTCAAGGTCTCTGAATGGACCTTATAGGGTATTATAAAACCCTAACTTAAGGAAGTCACTAATATCTTCACCTCAAGTGCTCTAGACTTGGTTCTCACTATAAAGCTACTATTTCATACTATGGAATCTAATAGGACAAATCCACCCTCCAAGTTAAACCGACTGGTTCAACTTGAATAACATACCAATACACTTTGCACATGGAATCCATCACAATATACTCAAGAAAATTCTCCAAATGATTTTTGTATTGAAAAACTCTAATATATTACAAAATACAATGCATTCCTCTCTTCTGTCTACTTCTACTCTCTTACAAAATATTTCAACTATATATCTATCTCTTAGAAATATCTCCAAAATATCTCGTGCTCTTTAACAACTTCAACCACCTTACACAGATGGCATGGTCAAGCCATAAATGACCCTCCCATCACTGGAACAGGTATCACTGTCTATAAAAGAAAAAAAAACATGTTGAGAGCCGTTGTGGTTGACTCAGCTGATCACAAATGTCACATCCTACATTTCTTGGGCTGTTAACCAACATAACCAAGAAACATACTGCCATTACCGAGCACAGTCCCGAGCGTCAAAATAAAATTTGCATTTAATACCTGAGCATCAGTCAACAACCCAAAATATTTTAGCAAGTGATCAAATTGGGAAATGTGATACACTTTTTGGTTGTCATTTATGGAAACACATCTAGTTTTGAGATCGATTATTTTGAAGTTAAGTTTTGGTATGTCCAAAATTGACTAAGTACAAAAATAGAGATACAGTATTGTTTTGGATGTCAAAGACAAAGATCGAAAAATTAAGGCATGTGAGCTAAGTGGAAGATAGTATGGAGTATTTATGGCATACACCTAAGATCAATTTGGTTTTGGATAACTGTACAGAGAGTTATGAGGATTTGAAGACTGCCAAACAGCAGAGAACAATGATACAGAGCAGTTGGATAGTAGCGTAGAATAAAGCAGCAAGACTTGGACCCCAGGAAATCAAAGCCATATTTTTGTTGTTGATAGTCTACACTTTGACTATGCAAGAGCACCGACTATACATTTAATGTTTACGATATAACTTGTATTATTTAATGAAGGCCGACTTGACAATGTTTGCAATATTCTTATTGGGAGCCGACTTTGTAAAGTTAAAAGGATATATATGTAAGATCTTTTTGGTAAATATTGAAGTTGTGAGAAAGTGAAGGATATGCAAAGAAGACATGTGAATGGCAGAGAAAAGAATGGAAGATCTATAAAGGAACTATCAAAGCATTTGTGATGCTTGTTTTTTTTCATCACTGAGAACCTTTTGTAATAGAATTACATTATAAGAGTTGTAAGCTCATTGCCCCTAATAGGGTGTTGTGAACCTTTAACAGGGTTGTTATTCCTCTAACAGGGAAATGTACTATGTAATATTTAGATCCTAACAAGGCTAGGTGTCCTTACAGGGACATTAAACTTTAGTACATGAATGTGGGTATCATCCCCACTGGGGTTTTCCCTTGGCCAAGGTTCCCTTGTAAACAAATCATGGTGTTATAAGTTCTATGTTATTTGTTTATGTTCTTTCCTTTACTACAATTGTATGGTTAATGTTCAAGTGGTTGAAGAATTTAATTAACTTTTATAATACTTATTCACCCCCCTCTCAGTATTATCCAATCCTAACAAAATCTGCAAATAACCCCTAGAAACATCACCGAGTAACAACCCCGAGCACCAAGTGTAACCTGAGAGACATTACCAAGCGACATTCCTGAGCATTCTTCACAGCATACCCAAGCAACCTAGTGTAAGCTGAGAAAGATTCCTGGGTAGCATTATCGAGCAACAGAATTGCCTGAGCACTAGTATCTTCTGTCCTTCTGGACCAAATATGGCCCCTAGTGCCTTGGTTGGATTTCTAGAGGTTTATAAGCTACCTCAAAACACACTTAAACTAGAAAACAACTATTTAGCAACTATGGTGTTTGTTCACCGATTGTCCTTGGTCATTACAAGAATGGTGGAATAAAACACCTTACAAACTAAAAATATTTCTAACATGAAATGTTTCTAACCTTAGGTGCTCCTGCACCATGCTCCTAGGGTGGAAAAGAATCCATGTTCCAAGTATTAGGTGACCTCTTTCTATTCTTCCAATTTGGGGGTACTTCTTGGTGGCCTTGATGAATCAGAAAGCCATCAACAATATTCTCCTTCAATCTTGTAACAAAGGAGTTAGAAAATAAAAATATCATCACTTGTACATGAACCAAAACATAAGTTTAGTTCAATACTCCTTCCTTTGCAAGAACCTTCAATGGGTCCACCACATTTTCATGTGAGATGTCTTGTTTGTTTGCATCCTCAATAGGACATATGACTATCTCAACTTGAGTCTCCATGTCATCCTCATGACTCATAGCCCTGGTAAGTTCAGCAACATCGTTTACACAATTCTTGTCACCAACTGTATTATCCCTTGCACCAAGAGATTCATACACTACCTTTTGCTACATAGTCTTTGCTATCAGATCTAATTTCTCTTCTTGTTGTACCAATGGACAAATTTGTACTTTTTCTTCAACTAGGACCTCTATGTGATACTTGATGAGGCCAATATAAGGGCTATTTAGCTTATAGTTTCATGTGCTTTTATGGCTAGATTTTGAGAACTTCACAAGCTTTCATAATACGTTTTTAAATTGTTTATACTTATATCGCAAAACTGCTATATATATATATATATATATA
>MU223672.1:633323-646311 GCA_018584345.1 Thuja plicata
TATGTGAATGTTTGTGGAACATTTTAAGTTTATAAATATGCTATCTATATGTTGCATGGTTATATGAAACTAAATCTAGTATCTTTTTGTCCTACTTTAAGTTGGGTGGTTTTTCCTATAGCCATGTGATGAGAGGAAGCTAGTGAAGAAACTTATTATGGATTTTGTCTTGCATACGTATGCATGCTAATCTTTTGCAGGAAACAGTGGATCTGTGAGTAAAGAATAAGTCAACATTAAAGAACAAAGTGATGCCTTAAGGAGACTAGCTATTGCGGGGTTCATGATGACTCCACTACTCTCAGGCGATAGCGGTTTCTGTTGCAGACGAGGTCATTGCTGAATAACAACCACGATGGAGTAAATACAACACTGGCACATTCCTGGATTTGTGTGTAATTGAATACAATTTTTTCCCACATTCAATGATGATCATGTATCTTAATAATTTCCATATGCCTAATATTGGGGGATCCTAGTTGCCAGGAGTTCTGGTTTAGAAGTTGTTGATAAATAAGCTGGAAGTTTTGATTCCTTAGTTAGTTAGTATTACAGGAATCCTTTTTTGTAATCTACTGAGAAAGAAATACAATCTTATTTTCTACACTATTGTGCTCCTATTTCATGAATGAATAAATGAAATCTTCAATTCTTAGTTTCTGAGTTTTTGTTCATTCACTCTTCTGTGGGGGCCCACGCAGGAGGTGAACTCAATTTATAGTTCAGTAGGAAATAGTTGTAAGTCATTTGAAGCATTTAAGACTTTGATGCTCCTACAGCCACTGGTAATAGCACTGTTGGTTGTTCTTGCATCATATAGAAGTAGTTAGTTTACTATTAAAATGTGTTCTTATATCTTTAGATTAAGCTGTTAATTCCATTTCCTAGTTCAATGTTCCTTTCAGCATTTTCCATTCCTTAAATGGTGATGACTTCTAAGGTGGATTAGAGCATATACTTTGCTGATACCATTTCAAGTTTATGTCCTTGGTCGATAATTTAATAAGTTCAGTATGATGTTCTTAGTATGATATCTGACATTGTTTATTGCAAAGTCACTATAAAGAGGATGTCGAATCCTTAATTGCAGAGGGTATAATACTGACCAGTCATTTTTGGCGCCACTACCGGGGATGGTGTCAATTTAGTCCAGACCAAAAGTCATTGTCTTAGATTTAGTTTAGCATTTTTATTTTTATGCATAGAAGAAGAGATCATCTTGGGCATTTCCTTCCTCAATATAACCAGGCCGAACCATTTAATATCCTTAACCCTAACCTTGAGGAGTCCCTAGTTGTGAATGTCGAAGAAGAAGAACTGTTTGTAAACCCATTTTCTAATGAGAAAGATCCATCATCCTCTGAAGAGTCATTGCATTTGAATGAACTTTTTTCTGAACTAGAGTATCAACAGCCAAGTCCACCTCCAAGGATGGCTCAACCTACCTTTCCTTTCCCTATCCCTCCTCAATAGGGAAACCAAAATCTGAAGAACATACCTGCTTCCGCACTTTGAAAATTTTATGGCCTCATTACTGAAGACCCAGAGACCTTCCTATTTGAGTTTGAAATCCTCTATAGGAGTTATGACTATAGAACCGATGACCATAAAATGAAGTTGTTTCCCTCAACTCTTAAAGAGGCTTCTCTAAGGTGGTTCATGGGGCTGGGAGCTAATTCTATAGCAGATTGGGATGCAATGAGAAATATGGTCATTTCAAAGTATAAGGAATACTATAGGGGCAGAGATTTAAAGGGAGACGACATTTTGAAAATGTCACTGAAAGAGGACGAGACTTTGGAGGATTATGTCTCTTAGTTCATGTTTAACCTGCAGTGTTACATGCAACACTATCTGAATGAGGAATCCCAAAAACATCTTTTCTTGAAAGGTGTACATGAAGGAAGTATGGATGCCTTGGACCTTATGGCTCGAGGTGACAACACCCAGAAGAACTGGGCAAATATCAATAACATCTACATGAATTATTCAAGAGCCACTGTTAAAAAGGGCAGAGGAATCCAAGACTTACTTCATAAGTCTACTAGTTCTGGGGTATCTAAGATGGAACTTTCAAATCTTCTGTCGAACTTCAAGAAAGACATCATTAATGATGTCACTACTTAGCTAGAAACCATGTAGGCTATGCAGAAAAAGGAAGATGTGGATACTGTGTTAGCTGAATACTACCTACATTGTAGAGAAAAGAAGAGAATCTGGAAGTGCAAGACTATTGAAAATGTGGACTCCCATCCAATGCCTACGGAATTCAAAGCTATAGATGAAAATGGAGAGGTTCTCTATGTCACTCAATGTAGGCCATGGGTCCAAAGACCAAGTATGCCACAAGATCCTCTCCAGACTTCTAGCAATAATAATCCATGGAAAAATTTTCAGAATATGGGTCCCCACAACTTTAGTGGGTATAATAATTGGCAACAACCCCAGCAGGGCTGGAAACAACCTCAGTAGGGCTGGAAACAACCCCAATAGGGTTGGAAAAAACCTCAGCAGGGTTGGCAGCAACCTCAACAAGGTTGGTAGAAACCTCAGCAGGGTTGGCAACAACCTCAGCAAGGTTGGCAACAACCCAATCAGTGGTCTAGCCAATCCAATCAGCCAGGTTTAATGCCACCACCTCAGTAGTAGGATATAATGCCTCCTCCTATAGCCAATAGAAATCTTCCTAAGAAAACAAAATTTCTAGCTCAGCCTAATCCTAGTCCCAATAATAAGCTGCCAGCTCAGTAGAAAATCTATTCCATTTCCTTAAACAATATCCATCTCAAGTCAGGAACTACTCTTGCCTCTCCTCCAATGCCTATCATCATAGAGGTTGAAGAGCCACCTTATGAATCAGCTGATGTGCCATCTCCACAATTCTCTCCTATAGCTAAAGAGCCCCCATTTACTCAAAGGTTAGTTAACCAAGTTGAACCCATAGTCAACCCCGCAATAGCATATTTACTCAATCAGTTGAAGCAGATGACAGTAAAAATACCATTACTCGATGCAATCAAAGAAGTTCCTATCTACACCAAGGCTATTAGGGAAGCTTGTATAAAACATCTGGAGAGGAAGAAGAAGGATCCTAAGACTATTAAGGTAGTAGGACAGTTGTCTGATCTTATGCTGGAAAAGTTAACTATCCCTAAATACTCTGATCTAGGGAGCCCTGTCATTACAGTCACTATTCATGGTATGAAAGTTCAAAATGCCTTAGTCGATCTAGGTGCCTCTATAAATGTTATGACCAAGGAGGTACTATCTCAATTGAATATTTTTTGTCTTAGAGATACCCCAACCATCCTGCAGCTTGTTGATAGCTCTACTGTCAAACCTGATGGAATGATAGAAGACATCATTGTTACCTTACACTCTTGGGAGTATCTAGTGGATTTTATCGTTCTCTCACCTAAAGATGATATGGGAGGGTATCCTTTGATCCTAGGGAGACCATGGTTGACCACTAATAATGCCTTCGTATCATGTAGGTCTGGGAAAATGACCATATCTAATGGTGTCCATACCAAGAACCTGACCCTATATTCCCCTGCTCAATCCATGTTTCAAGATGATGAGGAAGTATGGCCAGAATTAGAGGATAAAAAAACCAAAGTCAATTCCATCCATCAACTCATAGTGATCGTAAGGGATCCATTTGTAGCCTCTAGGGAAGAAGATGAGATAATTTCATCCATTATCGCTAATGAATATGGCATAGATTCCTAATTGTGTCTGCAATCAGACTATATGTTGGAGACTATTTTTCCTACTCCACATGCATCTCCATACTCCCTATCCTCCCCCTTTCTTCATTCATTATTACCCCATGAGATGGATTCACTTCCAATTGTTCAATTGACCATGTTGGATAAAGTAGTTAAAATGGAGGTTAGTTCTGGAAAAGAATTGAATGTCAACAAAACCATGTCATTGCCACACCAGAGAAATATCCTTAAGATGCTACAGGAAAAACTGTAGGAATTTTCCTGGGATTATATGAGCATGAAGGGGTTAGATCCTAAAATGTGTACTCATCAGATCTATATCAATCCAGAGTATAAATCAATAAGGTAGCCTCAGAGGAGAATAAATCCTATCGTAAGGGGCATTTTCAAGACTGAGCTTCTGAAATTGTTAAATGCTCATTTCATCTACACCATTTTTGATAGCCAATGGGTATCACCCTTAGTCATAGTACCCCAAAAAGGAGGTAAATGGCGAGTTTGTGTGGATTATTGGGAGCTCAATATAGCCACTAAAAAGGACCATTTTCAAGTTCTATTTATAGACCAAGTCCTTGATAACCTAGCAGGTAAGAAATATTTTTCTTTTCTAGACGGGTTCAGTAGTTACAACCAAATCCAAATAGCTCTAGAGGACCAAGAGAAAACTACCCTTACCTATCTATGGGGAACTTTTTCCTACTTTTTCCTACCATTTGGCTTGTACAATGCCCCAACCACCTTCCAACGAGCTTTCATCAGTATCTTTTTAGACATATCTGCTAGTTGTATGGAAATTTACATGGATGACTTCACTACTTAAGGGGACACTTTTGATGAAGCTAAAGCCAATCTGGAAAAGGTACTTTGGAGATGTCAAAACTACAATCTTTCTCTCAATAGTGAGAAATGATTCATGATGATGGAGGAAGGTGTTGTTTTAGGACATTACATCTCCTCACATGGCATCAAGGTAGATCCACCAAAGATTACAATAAGCAACACTCTGTCACCTCCAAAAAAGAAAAAAGATGTCAGGAGTTTTCTCAGGAATGCTAGATACTATAGGCGGTTTATTAAAGATTTCATTCAAATTGTAGCACCCCTTTTTAACTTGTTGAAAAAGGATTTTGAGTTCTCTTGGAATTCTGCATGTGAACAATCTTTCCTACAGCTTAAGGGTGTTCTCACCACAACTTTGGTACTAAGAGGTCCTAATTGAAGGTTACCATTCCATAGCCACACAAATGCTTCTGACTATGCCATTGGGGTAGTGCTTGGCCAGAAAATAGATGTTGTTGAACATGTCATTTACTTCATCAGTAAGAACCTGCAGGGAGCTGAATTTAGTTACACTGTGATAGAGAAAGAGTTGCTGGCAGTCATCTATGTACTAAATAAATTCAGGCACTATATTACCAGTTATGAGATATTTTTCCATATTGACCATTCAGCTATAAAGTATCTAATGAAAAAAACTAACCATCTCTGGAAGGTTGGCTCACTGGTTGCTACTGATGTAGGAGTTTGATATTACTATTGTGGACAAACCCAAGAAAGCCGATGTATTAGCTAACTTTCTTTCCCACTTGCATGTTCCTGAAAATCCTACAGCCATTGATGACATTTTTTCAGATGAGCATCTCTTCCTGTTATCAACACAAAACTTGTGGTATGCTAACATTGCAAACAATCTCACTATAGGGAGGACACTAGCTCACTTCTCTTCCAAGGAAAAAAAATTGTTGTCTAAGAAGAGTTTTAACTTTTCTTGGATTGTTGATTTCATGTTTTATACTGGTCTAGATCAAGTTATGCAAAGGTGCATCCATGAAGATGAAACCTATGACATCCTTTGGGCATGTCATGATGAGCCATGTGGAGGCCACATTGTAGAAAAGCAGACAACTTTCAAAATATTCACTATTGGGTACTATTGGCTGACTCTCCACAATGATTCTTCTAGGTATACCAAGAAATGTGATCGGTGCTAATGCATGGGAAGGCCTACTAAAACTAATGAAATGCCCTTGCAGCCTCAAGTCATTGTGGCCCCTTTTGACAAATAGGGGATTGACTTTGTTGAACCCATTGACCCTTCTTCTCAGGGTAAGTCTTACATTCTTTTTTGTACTGACTATGTTACTAAGTGGGCTGAGGATAAACCAATGAAGCATCCTAGGGATAAAAATGTTGCCAAGTTTTTATATGAATGCATCTTTACAAGATTTAGTGTTCCCAGAGAAATAATGTCTGATCAGGGTGCTCAATTCACTTCCAACCTCATATTTGCCCTGATGGAAGAGTATAAGATTCGACATGGCAAGTCATCCCCTTACCATCTGCAAGCCAATGCCCAGGTGGAGGTTACCAATCAGGAGCTGGAAGCCATCCTTACAAAGACTTTCTTTATTCATAAGAAAGATTGGGCCACCAAGCTTCCTAAAGTACTTTGGGCCTATAGGACTACTTGGATAACTACTACAGGGTTCTCCACATTTTAAATAGTTTACAGTAAGTCTTCCATGATACCAGTAGAATTCAAGCATAAGACACTATGCACAACATTGGAGCTCTATCTGGATCTTACTGAAGCCTAACAGGAGTGCATCCTCAACTTGAATAGCCTTGATGAATGGCGGAAGTCTGCTTTAGCTAACACCGAGTTGGTGCAGCAACAGTGGAAGCAGTGGCATGAAAAATTTATTAAGGATAAGACATTTGCAATTGGTGACTGGGCCCTCCTATATGACTCCAGATACCAGCATACTCCTGGTAAGTTTCAAACAGGCTAGTTAGGGCCTTATGAAATTATTGTTGTTTTTCCCAATGGTGTTGTGCAGTTTTCAACTATTGACCTTATCCATTTCAAATTACTGGTCAATGGCCAACAACTTAAGCTGTACCATAAACCCCAGAGCAAGGCGTAGTTCCTACAGCAATTCACTTATGATAAAGTCCCCGAGCCTCCTGTAGAAAATGCATATGAGCCCCCTACTCATATTCATTCTTCACTTTGAGCCACCTTCACAATGCCCCATAATAATTACTTCCCTCCAGGAAGTACTTTCTCCACAATAAATTTCATTTCATTATTACTTGTCTTCCACCCATCCACCTCATTATTCTCAAACATTGGATGACAATTTTGCGTGGCTGCCAGTACTTTATCAAGTTCGTGTGTAC
Source organism: Thuja plicata (assembly GCA_018584345.1). Taxonomy (NCBI): domain Eukaryota; kingdom Viridiplantae; phylum Streptophyta; class Pinopsida; order Cupressales; family Cupressaceae; genus Thuja; species Thuja plicata. The sequence goes on from MU223672.1 coordinate 640,238, forward strand.
TATCTTTGGCATTTACTTCATTAATTAGTTTTTAATTAGCTTCGATCTTGTCACATGTGCAATTGTGGGACCAATTTCTTACTTAAGTTGGGGGGGGAGAAAATCTGCAATTTGTTTTATATATCTATGTACATATTTGAATTCTATAGTTTTTAAACTTTTAAAGGTTGTACCCTTTTACACAAATTTTCCCCAATTTAGCTTTTGAGATATGACAGCCTCAAAACTAGAAATTTATTTTGCACAAAGAAGCAAAGGTTTCTAGTATGGATGTTTGTTGATTAATTATGAATAGTTAATTTCTTGAGATATGATAGATTTGCATTCATTTTCTCATACAGCGCTTAAAAAATATGAAACTCCAAAATGTTCCATCTTTGCAAAACCTACAGCTTCGCACTTTTTACCTTCTCTGCAACTTTCTTGATAAATTTTTTGTGTACTCTCTACAACTGTATTTTTTTCCTTCATACTCTGAGGAAATGGGTGGTGATTTGATTTGATGTGAGATAACATTTCATGATCTTTTTCTAAATAATCAAGCTTGTATGCCACGATTCCAAGCCAGGGGTTGTCTTGATTACATTCTTAAGCTTACCGACTAGGATGGAGAGGTAGCATTATAGTTTTTAAACATGCTGCATGATGGAGTGGCCACTGTCAAAGGATTGAGGGTGCTATTTTCACAAACAGTCATGGCAGAAGTAATTGGGTTACCACAGGAAGGAGAAGATTTTTTTAGAAAGCTTCAACTTGGCAACCGCAAGAGCACAAACTCTGCATTCAGACCCACCATTGGAAATCGACAAGAAATAGGGTACCAGTAGGATGTCTCTACCTAAAGCTTACAAGCAATGTGCAGTGTTCATTATAAAATATTTCACTTGTGAAGGTCATCAAGCCTACTTGCATGTTCTTCATTTCAAATTTTTGAGCTGCCTATGACATGATAACCGGCCCATAAACGTACCCAATTTCCTGTTCAACATCTTGAGGAAAAGGGCTTCATTGGTACAAGAAGGTAAGCCAAATACTATCACCCACCATTGTCTGATTAAGTTGATTGTTGAAAAGGTGCTGAGAGAACAGTCTGACATGACATGGGAGGATTTTCTGTTAGGAGAATTTGAGAAGGAAACCCTAAGTCCTTTAAGGAGGAGGGTTGGAATGAGGGTCCAAACTGAACAAGGGGTTTTCAAGATTATTGAGGAATTAGGATTAGGGTCCTCTTCAACAAGAAAACCTAGGTCTAAAAACCCTAGGCATCCTCCTGAAGCTTCTACATCTGGGTCATCTCAGAATAAGGGTAAGATGAAAATCTCTAAGAAGAAAGATTTTGAAGAAAAGTTTCCCTCCCCGTCCAATGAAACTACAACTCCTACAAGAGACAAAAGGGAGAAATTAAAACAAGTTGTCTCGGGTTCTTGTAAACACACCAAGAAATAGGATCTTGTAGCTCAAACCGCTTCTAAGAAGCGAAAGATTGCTGATAAAAGGAGGAAAAACCTTTAAGGAGAAGCTATAGGAAGAAGAAGAGTATGCCTACAGATGTATTGCTAGCAGGGTCAGCCGTTGGTCTTGACATTCCTGAGGTAGAGGAGCCAAGAAGAGAAGAGCTAAAAAATAGTCAGCAAGAGTTGCCTAGTAAGTTTCCTACAACCGAGAGTAAACAATCCCCTGAAGTTAGAATGAACACAAAATGTATAATAATCAAAGATGATTCCAGTTCTGATGAACAATCTTATAGGTTCCAAAGGAGGGGTCCATCTTCCCATGGAGTCCAAATTGTTGATGATCTCATTGAATTTGATGATGATGAAATTTCAGGGGAATACTTTTCTAATGAAGAAGGTCTGCCAGATTCACCTCCTGCAGTAATAGAGAGGAGTATGTTTGAAGAAAACTCTGGTATTGATATGATCTTTTTCAATAAGGTGGCTGAGAAGGTTTTAAAACAAGGATTGGATGCACTAGCTACCACTTCCCAACAATGTAATAACTTTGAGTGGTCCATCATAATCTCTCCAAAACCCTCAGAGGATGCACCTACAGGAAATGAAAGTTCAACTGATATACAAGAAGCAGGGGAAAACCCTAGTGAAGGTACTTTGCCAGATATCCCTTTCCCTATGACTCCATTTTTTTTTATCTTTCAACAGACAAATCAATTAATAATGGAAAGAGAACAATGGAGACAACAGAAGAAGGCATTACACCAAGTCATTGATTAGACTTATCAGGAACTTGTGGAAAAAGAGGAGGTAGAATAACTTCGAGAGAAATTAACTAAGGTAACATCATTTATCCCTGAGCTAATGAGCTTTAGGTCTCCCTCTCTTGTTTTTGCTATATTTATTAAAGAGCAATTGTTGAATTATCAGTTGACTAGCATAGTAAGGGATAATTATCCGTTGTTAAATGAGCCCCTTGAATTCTTTCAATCCTTTCATAGTTCTCCTGTAGCCATTCAAATTTTATTATGTGGACTCTTCCTGCACAACCTAGCTGTACCCAATAATAGGGATTGAAATCCTCTGCCATATGTTGGGGATATCCAGTTAAGGGAACTTATGTCATGGATACAGAATGAGATCAGCAAGGAATCCCAAGCCAAAGTTTACAGGGAGTTGGAGGATGAAATTCCTCTAAATCTATAACCAGAAGCCAAGAACCCCAAGCCCTATTACTATGAATGGATGAAATTAGCCCAGTTAGAGTCAGGGAGAAAAATCATTGATCCTCTTAGGGAGGCAGCCTTCAATGAGTACAATTGGATGGCTGAGACTGAGTTACCTAAAGCAACAAGGTCAATACAATGGCGCTGGATGAACATGACTGGGGAATTGATAAATAAAGAGCCACATTCACCCCTTAATTTCACAATGGAAAATAGGCATGCTCCTTGGTATGTTACATTGGGCAGGGTAAGGCAGAGTTACTGGATGCCACTTACATTCCAGCCACCCCTATGTATTTCCCCTCTTTTGGCCAATTCAAAAAATTTAGAGGACTATGACATGACAAGGGAAGTAAGAAGGTGGGAATCACACAGGGACACCAAAGGATTTTAATGGAGCTTGGAAAAAGGGGGTATTGGATAGAGTGCAGCTATAGATCTCAGAATGTAGGCAAGGTTGAAGAATTATCTATTTTCTAGAGGACCAGAAAAAGGCAAAGGTGGGGGGAATTATGAGGCCAATATAAGGCCTATTTAGCTTATAGTTTTGTGTGCTTTTATGGCTAGATTTTGAGAACTTCATAAGCTTTCATAATACTTTTTCAAGACTGTTTATACTTATATCTTAGAACTGTGATATACATATGTATGTGAATGTGTGTGGAACATTTTAATTTTATAAATATTCTATCTATATGTTTTATGGTTATATGAAACTACATCTGGTATCTTTTTGTCCTACTTTAAGTTGGGTGGTTTTTCCTATAGCCATGTGATGAGAGCAAGCTAGTGAAGAAATTCATTATAGATTTTGTCTTGGATACGTATGCTTGCTAATATTTTGTAGGAAATGGTGGATCCGCAGGTAAAGAAGAAGTCAACATTAAAGAACGAAGTGATGCCTAAAGGAGACCAGATTTTGTGGGGCTCATGATGACTCCACTACTCTTGGGAGATAGAGTTTTTTGTTTCAGATGAGGTCAATGCTGAATAACAGCCACGATGGAGTAAACCCAGCACCGGTGCATTCTTGGATTCGTGTGTAATTGAATATAGTTTGTTCCTACATTCAATAATGTTGATCAAGTATCTTAATGATTGTCATATCCCTAATGTTGGGGGATCCTAGTTGATAGGAGTTTTGTTTTAGAAGTTGTTGATAAATAAGCTGGAAGTTCTGATTCCTTAGTTAGTATTACGGGAATCCTTTTTTGTAATCCAGTGAGAAAGAAATACAATCTTATTTTCTGCACTATTGTACTCCTATTTCATGAATGAATAAATGAAATCTTCAATTCTTAGTTTCTGTGTTTTTGTTCATTCACTCTTCCGTGGGGGCCCAAGTGGGAGGTGAACTCAATTTATAGTTCAGTAGGAAATAGCAGTAAGTCATTTGAAGCATTTAGGACTCTGTTGCTCCTGCAGCCACTCGTAATAGCACTGTTGATTGTTCTTGTAGCATAAGCAGGTAGTTATTTTACTATTACATCATGTTCTTATATCTTTAGATTAAGCTGTTAATTCTATTTCCTAGTTCAGTGTTCCTTTCAGCATTTTCCATTCCTTAAATGGTGATGACTTCTAAAGTGGATTAGAGCATATACTTTTCCGATACCATTTCAAGTTTATGTCCTTGGTCGATAATTTAATTAGTTTGGTATGATGTTCTTAGTATGATAGCTGGAATTATTTATTGCAAAGTCACTATAGAGAGTATGTCCAATCCTTAATTGTAGAGGGTATAATACTGACCAGTCAATACTCATCATCACATACCTCTTCAAGATACTTTTTCTCCAAATAATCCCCACATATCATATCTTATTCAACACTAAAAACTTCTGTAACATCTAGAATCTTCTCCCCAATAGGTGTTTGGTCATCTTGTTGTTGCTTGCACAAGAACTCATCTCTCTTCTCATGTTCTATGAGTTCATGTAAGTTTCTCTAAGTTACCATTAGCTTGGCTTCATTATCCTCTAGTCGTTTTCTTATGTTTCTAATCTATTCTAGTATTTGGTTTCTTGCTTACTCTTTCTTCTTTCCTTCTACTTCTTCTTTGTGCTTCCTTCCAAAATCTTTAAAGGCTTGGTATGCCTCATAGATTACCCTCTCTTCTATTTTCAAATACATATTGACTATCTTTTCTAACTATAAGTATCTACTTCCTTGATCTTATACCAATCTGATGTAGAATCCCAAGTCTAGTTGTTACCAAGAGTCAACTAGACTCATCTTCAAGGTCTCTAAATGGACCTTATAGGGTATTATAAAACCCTAACCTAAGGAAGTCACTAAGATCTTCACCACAAGTAATCTAGACCTGGTTCTCACCATAAAGCTACTATTTCATACTATGGAATCCAATAGGACAGATCCACCCTCCAAGTTAAACCAACTGTTTCAACTTGAATAACATACCAATACACATTGCACATGGAATCCATCATAATATGATCAAGATAATTCTCCAAATGCTTTTTGTATTCACAAACTCTAATCTATTAAAAAATATAATGCATTCCCCTCTTTTGTCTACTTCTACTCTCTTACAAAAGCTTTCAACCATATATCTATCTCTCATAAATATCTCCAAAATATCTCATGCTCTTTAAAAGCTTCAACCACATTGCATAGATGGCATGGTTGAGCCATAAATGACCCTCCCATCACTGGAACATGTGTCACTATCCATCAAAGACAAAAATGACACATTGAGAGCTGTTGTAGTTGACCTAGCTGGTAAAAAATGTCACATTGTGCATTTCCTGGGTCGTTAACTGACATAACTGAGAAATAGATCACCATTATTGAGCACCAGTCCTAAGCGCCTTCAATACCTGAGCATTAGTCAAAAACCTGAAATCCATAAACAATCCCAAGAAATATCACCGAGTAACAACCTAGAGCACCAAGTTTAACCCGAGAGACATTATCGAGCGACATTCCCTAGCATTCTATACAACATACCCGAGCAACCTACTGTAAGCTGAGAAAGATTCCCAATTAGTATTAATGAGAAACATAATTGTCCAAGCACAATATCTTCTAGCCTTCCACCAAATATGGCCCCTAGTGCCTCGGTTGGATTTCTAGAGTTTTATAAGCTACCTCAAAACACACTTAAACGAGAAAAGAACTATTTAGCAACTATGGTGTTTGTTCACCGATTAACCTCGGTCATTGAACCGCCTCACAATAGGTGTGAAATAATCATGCTCAAGGCCTTTCTTAGGAATGTTTTATTCAATCTAAGGACTACTTCTTCCATTATGAGGTGCATTTAACTTGTCAACCCAGGGACGTATACTTGAAATGGTCGACACGATATGTGCACTAGGTTCCTTAAGGAGTCATTCTGCTTATGTTGCAGGAAGGTAAAAATGCATAAAAGAAA
>MU223672.1:652929-680207 GCA_018584345.1 Thuja plicata
TTGTAACCACTGTATCCATCCAGAAAGGAAAAATATTTCTTTCCAGCCAAATTATCCAAGACCTGGTCAATAAAAGGTAAAGGAAAGTGGTCCTTCTTTGTGGCATTATTTAATTCCTTGTAATCCAAACATATCCACCACTTACCTCCTTTCTTAGGTACACTGACCAATGGTGATACCCACTTACTATCAAAGATTGGATAGATGAATCCAACATCCAACAACTTCTACAACTCAGTTTTAACTATTTCTCTTAGTGCAGGATTTATTCTCCTTTGTGGTTGACAAAGTGGCAAGCTTCCATCACTGATGTAGATTCTGTGGGTGCAGAGCTTAGGTTTTAGTCCCTCCATATCCCCATAATCCCATGCAAAGGATTTTTCATGCTGACTGAGGAGCTTTGTTAACAGTGCTAACTGTGATTGGGACAACTTGTTGTTTACATGCAGGTTACGACTAGAGGAAAGTTCCACTATTGTTGTTAGCTCTACCGTTAACACTTCGGGCACTGGACTTATAGCTATTTCACTTGTCAGTAATTGATCAATTATTTTAGGGGTTGTTGGAGACATTTAGTCCTCATAGGTACATAGTTGTAAAACAAAACTTTCTGAAACATCTTTAGCCACAATACATTCATTGGTAAGAATACTCTGTATCACATCATCTTCCTCTTGCATCTTTAGAAAATATTGCCTATGCAACATCATGAGCTGGGCCACTAAATTCAGCTCTTCCTCCCCATCCCCTAAGTCTGGCCAAATAGGTTCTCCCAAGTCTGGCTAAGGTTGGGAAGGAGGATATAGGGCTAGCTTCCTTATGGCTTGACCATTTGAAATTATCATACTGCCTGATCTACAATTAATTTTGGCATCAGTGGTGGCTAACCAGGGTCTTCCCAAGATTACAGGATAGCCAACAAAGTTTAATTTAGGTGATAGGATAAGAAAATCAGCAGGATACTCCCATGAATCTAAAGTAACTATCACATCTTCTATGAGACCCTCTGAAGTAACAGTTGAACTATCAGTAAGTTGTCACACTATGGCTATTGTTCTTAAGCCTTTTATGCTTAGCCTATGCATTGTATCTTTAGTCATGACATTTATTTCTGCTCCAAAATCAATTAGAGAATTTTTCACAGTCTGTCCATTTATTATCAGGTCGACTACTAGACTACCAGGATTTGAATACTTTGGTATTACCACCTTTCCTAACATGATATCTGCTAATTTCCCTACAACATGTACTATTTGAGGTTCTTTCTTCTTCCATCATGGCTTCTTTAGGCATGCTTCCTTAATAGCCTTTCCATAAAGAGGTATATCTTTGATATCTTGGAATAGAGGGATTTGAATGTTCATATTTTTCAGCTGCTCAATAATATCAAATGTCTCCTCTTGGGGTACAGGTTTTTCTTTGTTTAGCCTATGTGGAAAGGGTGGATTTATTGAAGTGTGGATAGTAGTTTTGCTGGGTATATCAGTTGTCTGGCTGGTATTTGGCAGTGTGGCTTCTAGAAGTAGTGCTACAGGAGTGTCTGCAACTTCCATGATAATAGGATATTCAGGTGTAGGAAGGGTGGTATCAGACCTCAAATGGATATCTTCTATCTCTAATGAATAAGTAGGGCACTATTGAGTGTCATTAGTGTATGTTTGTTGTTGCTGCTATTTGTTGTTTGGATTTGGCTGTGGTTGAGTAGGAAATTGGGTTGGCTTTGGATTAGCATTAGTTGCTATAGGAGGTGGCATTATTGTAGGTGGTTGCACTGGAGGTGGTAATTGTGGATAGTTAGAATTTTGGTTAGGCCACTGTGGAGGCCCCCTCCATTGATTAGTTTGCTATGAATTTCCTTGCGGTGGTTGCCATTGATTCTACTGATTAGGCCACTGGTTATTTTTCTGATTAGGCCATTGGTTATTTTGTTGGTTTAGCCATTGGTTATTCTACTGGTTTGGCCACTAAGGTTGAGAGTACTGAGAAGTGTTCTGATAATTTTGGTTTTTCCACTGATTATTGTTAAAATTTGAAAATTATAGAGGATCTTGTGGCATACCTTGTCGTGAAGCCCATGTTTGACGTTGAGCCAAAAAGAACACTTGATCATTGTCTCCTTATATCTTCATGTAGTCAGTTGGAAAATGTTTATTTTCTAGGTTTGCTACCAGCTTACATCCGTAGTCTTTCTTTTGTTTGCAGCAGTGTGGACAGTACTCAGCCAATTGTGATTCAGCTTCTGCATGCTTCTTCTTGGCAGTCATTATGTCAAGATGTGTAGCTACATCATTTATAATATCTTGCTTGAAATCTGTGAGCAAATTAGATATCTCTAGCTTTGAAACACCCAAACCAATCCCTTTTTTGACTGTGGATTGGTATCCTCTGCCTTTCTTCACAGTTGACCTTGAGTAGTTGAGAAAGATTTTCTTGAGGTCATCCCAAGAGGATTGGGATATGTCTCCACCAACCATCAAGTCTAATGCTTCCAGAAATTTTTTGTTTACCCCTCTCAAGAAGACTAGCTTTTGTGAATCCTCTGCCAGTACATGGTGGGGATTCTTCTGCATTATGTACAAAAAAATGTGAAACACAGTCCTCCAATGTTTTGTCCTCCTTTTGAGACATCCTAAAGATATCATCTCCTTTTGGGTCACTTCCTTTGCAATAATCTTTATATTTCTACAGAAACAACGTCTGCATCTCATCCTAGGTACCTGTTGCATTGGCTCCTAATCCCATGAACCATCATAAGGCTGACTCTTTCAGTGTTGTAGGAAACAACTTGAGCTTATGGGCATCGGTATTATAGTCGAAGCTTTGACAGAGTATGTCAAACTCAAACAAGAAAGTGTTAGGATCCTCCATTATAAGACCATAAAACTTTGAAAGAGCAGCTGTGGGTATATTTTTGAGATTAGCATTGTTTATAAGGCTTGGGAGAGGAAATGGGAAAGTAGGGTGTGCCATCATTGGAGGTATTTGATTATGGGGTTGCTACTGGAAAGGAGCATTAGCTACGATATTATTAACAATAGGTGGATTTGGGCAAGAATTATCTAGAAAGCTGGCCAAGATTTCTACAAAAGGTCAGAAGTCGCTTATATCAAGTGGTTCTACTCTGGACGAAGATGCTGCAAAAAAGTTGGGGCTTGCATCTTCAAAGGGTAACTCAACTTCTTCAACTTCCTCATTCAAGTTAGTAGACTCTACTGGGAGAAATCTGCCATATTCATCTCATCGCCTTTCTCTTCGATGCATGCAATTGAATTCTTCATGCTTGTGAAGCAATTTTTAGGGATACAAATCTAAAAACTAACTAGGAATGAAAAAATGACTCAAAAATGTTCCTAGCTTGACACCATCCCCGACAATGGTGCCAAAAATGAACCGCCTCACAATAGGTGTGAAATAATCATGCTCAAGGCCTTTCTTAGGAATTCTTTATTCAATCTAAGGACTAATTCTCCCATTATGAGGTGCATTTAACTTGTCAACCCAGGGACGTATACTTGAAATGGTCGGCATGATATGTGCACTAGGTTCCTTAAGGAGTCATTCTGCTTATGTTGCAGGAAGGTAAAAATGCATAAAAGAACCTACACTAGTGTTGCAGGAAAAGAATACATTTATCTCCTTACTAAAATGAATGCTAGAAATTTCAAACTCTACTTAAACCTATACTTTCAACCTAGAACATCCATTATAACTATTATTGCAGATGCTACAGGAACATTCACAAGGTACAATGTTGCAGGAAGAAATTGTAACTTCTATCTGAAATACTAGAAATGCTAGAAGGAAATATATTCTATTCTAACCTATTCCACCTCCCAAGTGGGCCCCCTTGGTTGGTTTCTGATAATCTATTAACATAGAATGTAAACCAAGAATTACTTCATTGTATTTCAAAAACTCATTACATAAAAACAATACATGAAACTTGAAATAGATTACTGTAAGATAGAACAATTTTCTTCCAAAAACTTCTTTCTCTAATTTTCCTATCTGACTTCAAACTATTGGTCCAATCCCTATATATAGAGGATCGAAAACTTATTACAAAATAGAAAAGAAACTATCTTGCTGAAAACATGCCAGAGAAGAAGATGGAAATGCAACAGCCCGCGGTGTGGGTAATAAAGCTTGGGAAACCAGTTCAACATAATAAAGTGCAGAGGGAATATATCAACACTACATCCCCGCATTCTAGAATAATGGCTCCTCCATTGCAGTAGTCATGTTTCTTGGTGCTGTGATGATCACTCCACCGTAGCTGGTCCTCAACAGTCTTCCTTGAATGCTGTCGACCACTCTCTAGCCACTTTCTCTCCTATCAAGTTAGTTGTGATGTGGAAATATTCATCCAACAAGATTAATCAAATTAAATCCAGATATTAGAACATATATTCTGATGGTTATATGAAATACTGTACTATATGTATAATATTATCAAAATATGTCACAAACATCTACCCATGGTTTATCAGTTCTATCTAGACTTTATCACAAGTTTTAACTGACTAGGTTTTCAAATGTTTTGTTAGAAACTAGAACAGAGTATTTAAAATTATACAAAATAATGGCAATAATTTGGCCTTATCAGTCATCACAAGAATGGTGGAACAAAACACGTTACAAACCAAAAATATTTCTAACTAGAAATGTTTCTAACCTTAGGTGCTCCTGCACCATAATCCTTCTCTCTCTCCTCAATGGATTTTTTGGATGAGAATGTTGAGGCTACCTCATCTTTGGCTCTACTTTTTGGTGGGGCACCTGGGGTCTCCATTATGGTCATTCTATTTAAATCTTGACCTCCCTACCCATATGATCAAGGTTTTGAGGATGATTATCTGATGGTGGATGACCTATGAAGGTAGTACTCACTTCTACTTCTTTAGATTAGAGAATGTTTTCATGTGCTCCCCATGGATTATCTTTTAATATTGTTCCCTCTTGGAGGAACCTTTTACTCTAATAGTACTTAGAAACATGAGTTTATCTATTATACACCTATATATTTTATAATTCTTCTATTTTTCCTATCTTGATGTTTGATATTTGGAGATGACAAAAAGTGTTAGGGGAATTTAGGCTTCACTTCCATGTTGACCCAAATTTTAATTTGTATTTGTCTTCTTTTGTTATTCTTTAGATTTGAGCCATGGTTTTCTTTGATAAAATATAAATTCTAAGAGGATGTATATCACTCTTCTAGATTATGACACCAATTCATTAGATCTCACTGTCTTTGTTTAGATGTTTTGGAGATCATGTGTTACCCATTAGGAAGTGACATTCTATGGAAACATCTCATATGTTGACATGACACAATTCTCTCCTTATCATGTCTTATGGTCCCATCTAAGAGGAACGATCCATCTTAACGGGGAATTTTATTTCTATTTGACTTGATTTTATGAGTGTCTTATTATCTATTTATCATGGTGTCTCTACATCATAAGTTTTTCTTGGTAAATTAAAAATTCTTAAATCTTTGGATCTCCCTATCTCTATTTAGATGTTGTGAAAATAATCTATTATCCATTAGTAAGTGGCATTCCATGAAAATACCTCAAATGTTAACATACCACGACATCTTTTCTCTCCTTATCATGTCCCATGGTCCCCTCTAAATGGTGTGATTATTCTTATGGGGGGTTGTTAAATATTTGTTTTACTTGGTTTTCCAATTGTCTGATTAACCTATTTTCATGTTATCTCTTCATCAAAAGTTTTTCTTGGAAAATTTAGAATATTTAATCTTTATGACTACCTTTTTGGAGGGCAATCCACTATCTCATTTGCTGGTGTAGGAGAACTTTAAGGTTTTTGGTAGATATTTGAAACATTTTTTATTATAGGTTGGTTTGGAAAACTACCAGAGTGAATAATTACTAACTTATAAAGTCCCAAGTGAGTTTAGTGTGTCTAGAGTCAAGAATGATTAGGTTTTAGTGTTTGATGAGATCAAGTAGTATCTAGGGGTCTATGTACTTAAAAGTCAACCAAATGGTCAAAGGTTGACCAAAACTCCAAAAATGGAGTGGAATTAATGGATTTGGTGTTTTTGAATGTTTTAAGGTCATGTTATAAGGTATAGGACCAAGTTGGGTCATTGGAAGTGAGAATTGGTCATTTGTGCAAAAGATGTAAAAGTTGTCATGACAACATTTCCTAAAAACTAGGAAAGGGCTTTAATAGTGCTCAAATCCTGACAAGAGGGTCAAAACATGTAGGAATCCAGTATATAAGGTGGATTAAACCCTAATTTAGTAGTTAGTTGTCATTTTGTACAGACTGTGTGTTGAGAAGGAGTGAATTACACTATAATTTTGCAATAGAGCTATCATCCAATACCTTAATGGATTAAATGGAGTAAACTAATGCATTGAGAGGGTTTTTGTGTTATTTAATTGCTTCTTGTACCATGATTTGATCATTTTTACTTTTTGGTGAACATTTTGAAAATTCTTTAAGTTCCACTGGCTCTCTGTCCAGTTTTGAACCAGTCATATAAATTATGGCTTTTCTTGAAGTTCCCATGGTCCAAAACCCTATGACCACTTGGAATAACGTAAATCCTTGTATATATATTTTAAATATGGTGTGTGGAGTTTGTGTGTATAGGGACGCCACGATAACAATCAGGCCCTAGGTGAGTACTGTGTATTCTAGCTAAGAATTCTGAACTGTGCTGTGGCAATAAGATTTGCTTATGGATTGGTGTGTGCCAATCTTTGGTAGAGGTGTGTACAAGAATGTATCTCAGACATGTGGATGTAATGAGAAGAGTACAGGAGGTAATTAGAGTACCTATTGAAGACAAATAATCCAAACCAGCATACATGCCCAACAAACCCTTAATTTTAGGGGTTTGGTGGAAGTCCAGTGTATGGACAAAGTGGGGAACTAAAACCTTAAAATCCTAGAGGCTAGGATAAAACCACAAGAAATCCATAATTGGTTCACATGGGTGTTAAGGGATTTTGGGAGAAAATCCAAGATTACTATGTATAGGAGGGATAATTAGGCCTAAAAGGCTACAAGGCCTTAAAACTTGGAAATCAAGAACAGGGTTGAAACCAAGATGAAAGATCCATAAAATTGGATCAAGTGCAGTTGAAAGAGACCTAGAAAGGGTCAGGAATCCTATCAATAGAGAGGTATGAAAATTTGGAAAGAAGGTGGCTAGGACAAGTCCATGGATGTATAGGATTATGGAGAGGATTTTAGAGATAGTTGGAAATTGTTGGAGAGATCCAAGGGAGATAGGGGATCAGGGAGATATCCTCTACTTAGGGTGGTGAAATGAACCCTAAGAAGACCAAAGAAAGGTCTTATAAAGAGAAAGAAATATCTAGGAGTTAGATCTCCCCATCAAATTGGTATCAGATCCATTGAATAACTTGGGAGTTGATTAGTATATGTTAGAGAGGAGTAAACCCATAGGAGAAAGCATCATGGTGTCCAATGTCAAATTGGCAAGGGATTTGTCAAAGAAATAGGACAAGAATAGGCTTCTTGAAGAAGCTATGGAAGAAATGAAGTTGAAGATGGAAAAGGTTTTAGAGACAACCAAAAAGATGGAAGATAAGATGAGTGAAGATAAGGATAAAAGGAAGAAACTAGTAGAGGAGGAGATAGAACCAGAGCCTAACTCTCCTCTACCTAAGGAACTATTCCTTAAGGCCCTCAAAAGCATTGAGTGGAAAGGCCTTAGAATGAATTGTAGTGTTCTCTAGTAAAATGGATTTAGAGATGGTTATGGAATAGATTGAAGGCATGGAGAATCATTTTGAATGTGATGGAATCACAAAAGAACAAAAGGTAAAGATATCCAAGTCAAGGCTAAGTGGACAAGCACTCACATGGTGGAGTTTCTGCAAGAAGAAAGGGAGAAAGAAGGGAAGAATCCCATAGAAAATTGGAAATCTATGGTGGCTAAGGTGAAGGAGAACTACCTTCCAGAAGACTATGATATTCAGCTACATAAGAGAAGGAAAAACCTTAGGCAAAAGGACCTAGATGTGCCAACATATACATAATATTTCTAGAAGCTTTGTCTTAGATCTAGGGTATAGGAGACATAGAGAATCAAGGTTCCTACGTACCTTAATGGATTAAGGTGGAATATACAAGAAGAGCTCAGCCTCTTTATTCTAACCTCCATTCATAGTTACTTCCAAATAGCTCTAAAAGTGGAAGAGAAACTTAGAAAGAAACAAGACTCTAACTCAAGAGGTAGACGAAGGGGTAGAGACTCTAGAGGAGGATATAGAGGTGGTTCTAGTGGAAGGGGAAATGAAAATAGAAGCGAAGGAGACTCTAGAGGTTCTGAAAAAAACCATGAGTCTAACCATAGGGTTGGATATAACCAAGGAAGAGGATTTTACATTGGTGGAAGAGGAAGATAATGTGGGTTTGGAAGAAGCTCACACTTTTCTACCATGAAGTGTTACTACTGTGGCCAATTAGGTCACTCTGATTATAGATGTCTAAATAAGCTAGCAACTTCACAAGGAGAGAAGAAGATTTCCTATATCCAAGAAGAGGATTGTACTAAACAATTAGAGGTGAGTCTAGATTTAGAGAAGGGAGAGAATCTCATGCTGATAAGGATCTTGATAAAAACACCTACTAAAGATGAACATAAGTAGAGAAGGGATCTTTTTAGAGTCAAGTGCAAGATATTGGGGAAAGTATACAAAGTCATCATTGATTCAGGATCCACAGATAATGTCATATCTGAGGAGGTAGTATAGGAGTTGAAGCTCACCAAGATCCCACATGTGTGTCCCTATAAGGTTACTTGGTTGAATAAGGGGAAAAATATCTTGGTAAATGAGAAAGTGTGGGTAGAGTTCACTATTGGAAAGTATCAAGATAATATTCTTTGTGATATGTTTCCAATTGATGCATGTCATTTGTTGCTTGGCTAACCATGGAAATATGACAGAGAAGAAGACCATCATGGGAAGGATAACAAGTACTCATTCAAGAAGAATGGAGTAACTTTCAAAATCCATTCTTTGATAGAGGAAGACATAGTAGAGAAGACAGAATCCAATACACTATTGATGAGTGAGAAGGAATTCTTAAAGGACATGAAAGAGGAAGAAGAAGCTGGCTATGCCATCATGTTAAAGCCAAGGGAGGAGTAGACACATAAACAATCACCTATGCCAGAAGAAGTGAGAAAACTATTGGAAAAGCTTAAGGACATAATATGTGAGGGTACACTAGCTACACTATCGTCAAAGAGGGAGATAAGTCATCAGATTGACTTTGTGCCAGAAGCATCATTTCCAAACAAGGTTGCATACAAAATGACACCCAAGTAAAACAAGGAGATAGCTAGACAAGTACAAGAAATTTTGGACCAAGGGTTGATTAGAAAGAGCATAAGCCCATGTGTTGTCCCAATGGTGTTAGCTCCTAAGAAGGGAGGTAAGTGGAGAATGTAAACTGATTCTATGGAAATTAATAGGATAACTATTAGATATAGATTTTTTTATTCCTAGAATATAAGATTTAATGGATTGTTTGGGGGGTGCTAAGTACTTCTCAAAAATTGATTTGAAAAATGGTTATTATCAAATTAGAATGAAAGAAGGGGATGAATGGAAGTCAGCCTTTAAAACTATATAGGGGTTATATGAATGGTTAGTTATGCCCTTTGGGCTTACCAATGCACCTAGTACCTTTATGAGGGTGATGAATGAATTCTTGAAGGATGACATAGGTGTGTTTGTAGTTGTCTACCTAGAAGAAATCCTAATTTTTAGTAAAACCAAAGAGGAGCACATGAAGCACTTAGAATTGGTGTTGAAGAAACTTCAAGAGGAGAAGCTCAAGATAAATTTAGAAAAGAGTGAGTTCATGAAACAAGAGTTAGTATAACTAGGATTTTTAGTGTCTCAAGGTGACTTAAAAATAGATAAGAGTAAGGTTTAGGGCATTCTCAGTTGGCCTACTCCTAATATAGGGACTGAAGTTAGGAGCTTCCATAGGTTATACCAATTCTATTGGAATTTTATTAGGAAATTTAGTGAAATCTATGCACCAGTCCTAGATACCATTAAAGGAGGATTGAAAACAAAGTTTGTGTGGACCAAAGTAGATAATAAGGGGTTTGAAAGATTAAAGAAATAAGTATCCACCCAACCTATACTAGTTTTACCAAGTTTTGACAAACCTTTCATAGTAGAGTGTGATGCAAGAAGCATAGTATTGGGGGCTATCTTAAGCCAAGAAGACATGCCAGTAGCATTTTTCAGTGAGAGATTGAATGAGGCAAAGTCTAGGTACTCTTCCTATGACTTGGAGATATATGCTCTTGTGCAAGCCCTGAAGAAATGGAGACATTATCTATTTCCTAAAGAGTTTTTTGTCTTTATAGATAACCAAGCATTGAGTTATATCAATATTCAAGACAAACTTAGTTTGAGACACATCAAATGGATGGAGTTTTTGGAGTCATACACCTTCACAATTAAGCATAAGAAGGGGGTACAAAACAAGGTGGTAGATTCCCTTAGTAGAAGGATACCTACCATACAAGAGATTTAGTTACAGAGTACAGGGGTTGAAGGGTTCAAGGAAATTTATGAAGGAGATGCAGACTTCTCAATGATCTATAAGGTGTGCAAAGAATTCGAGAATCACTTTCACAGTGAGTATGTAGACTACACCCTAAAAAATGGCTTATTGTTCAAGGGAAAAAAATTATGTGTTCCAAGGGGATCCATGAGGGAGAATCTCATCCAAGAAAAGCATAATGAGAGTTTGAGTGGACACTTTGGACTAAATAAGACTTTGGATCTAGTGGAAAGATTTTATTGGTGGCCAAAAATGTAGAGACATAAGAAGATATGTAGAGCACTATGGAGTGTGTCACAAGGAAAAGGGGACTTCATCAAATGTAAGCTTATATAAGCCATTTCCCATCCCAAGTAGACCATTAGAGTGCATAAGTATGGATTATATTGTAGGACTACCTAGGACACCTACTAGTCTAGATAGTGTGTTTGTGGTAGTGGATATATTTAGAAAAAATGAGTCATTTTGTCCCATGCAAGAAAACACTTGATGCTAGCCACATTGCCCATTTGTTCTTTAAGGATATAGTGAGAATAAATGGCCTTCCAACAAGCATATTTGGAGACAAAGATGTGAAGTTTATGGGACAATTCTGGAAGACACTTTGGAGAAGGCTATGAACAAACTTGTCACATAGTTCAGCTTACCATCCTCAAATGGATGGACACAGAGGTGATCAACAGAGTACTTGGTAGATTGTTGAGGTGTTTGATGAAAGAATACAGACAAAGTTGTGAGCAAGTTATTTCACAAGTAGAATTTGCCTATAATGATAGCACAAATCGGACTATTGGCAAGAGTCCATTTGAGATTGTCTATGGGTTACACCCAAGGGGTGTTATTGAATTAAGAGATCTGAAAAGATATGAAGGAGTCAGTGGTCATAGATGATTTTTCCCAGTCAATGAAGGAGGTACATGAACAAGTTAGAAAGACACTAATGGAGGCCAACCAGAAGTTGAAAACCAAGAGAGATGAAGGAAGAAGAGATATACAATTTGAGGTAGGTGATCTAGTAATGGTGTTCTTTAATAAGGATAGGCTACAAAAGGGCATGCCTAGTAAGTTCTAAATGAAAATGATTGGGCCATGCAAGGTGTTAGCCAAGTATGGACCTAATACTTATAAGGTGAAACTACCCAAGGAGATGTCAATCTCTCCTATCTTCAATGTGAAAGACTTGATAAAATATAAAGAACCAAAAATGGATAAAGTATAGTACAACTCTAAGGTGAACAAGGATGTGGAAGAACTTAAGACTCCTAATTAGATTAAACCACAAGTTGAAAGGATACTAGATTCAAGAGTGAAAAAGAAGACAATGCATAAGATATATGATAAGGCCGAGATAGGGCCATATAGTTTATGCTTTCATATGTTTTATGGCTACTTTTGAAAGACTTTATATGTTTTCATGATACTTTCCAGACTGTTTAATATCTTAGAACTGTTATATCTATGGGTGTATGCAAATATATGTGAAATGTTTTTGAAATTTTATCAATATGCTATCTATGTTTTGTATGGATATATGGAATTAAATCTGATACCTTTTCTGTCTTACTTTAAGTCAGGTGAGTTTCCTGTAGCCATATGATGAAGAGGGAGGTGGTAAATAAACTTGTTATGAATTCTCTATCTTGGATATGTACACATACTAACCCTTTTGCAGAGGCAATAGATCCATGAATAAGGAAGGAGTCAACATAAGAGGAACAAAGTAACACTTTTAAAGGACCAACCGTTGTGGAGCTCATAATGGTTCTACTACCGCGGGTGAGAATGAGTCCTGTTGTGGATGAATCATAGCTGAAACGGTCACGATGGAGTCAATCTAGCAGCAAAATGTTCCTAGATTTCATGAAAGTATAAATGCAGTTTGTTCCTTCAGTTTAAGTTGTTGGTCATGTTCTTGATGACTGCCATATCCCTAATGTTGGAGAAGTCCTAGTCAATAGGAGTTTGTTTCAAGTTGTTGTTAAATAAAGATGGAAGTTCTATTTCCAGTAGTTAGTTGATAGATAGAGAATTATTATTACAGTACTCTAATGTAATTCAGAAGGAGATATACAGTCTTATTTTCTATATCTTGTGTAATCCATGTTTTATGAATTAATTATGAGAGCTTCAACTTCTAGTATCTGAGATCTTGTTTATTCACATTTCCATGGGGGCCTACACGGGAGGTGAATCTAATTTGTAGTTAAGTAGGTTGCAAGTTATTTCAGTAATTAGATTGCAAGTTATTTGAAGCAAGTAGGACTCTGTTGCTCCTGCAACCACTAGTAACTGTACCAGTGGTTGTTCCTACAGAAAAGGTAGTTAGCTAAGTTTATCATTCCTGCAGCATAGGATTAAACTTACTATTTCAGCAAGTCACTTCATCTTTAGATTACACTGTTGACATTTCATTTCCTAGTTTAGTTCCTTTGAAGCATTTCCCATTTACTATAATGATGGCTTTCAGAATGGATTAGAGCATATACTTTGCTATCACCATGTCAAGTCTACGCTCCCTAGTCAATAATTTAATGAGTTCAATATATTGTTTCTAGTAGAAAGGATGCATAATCCTTAACTATAAGAGGTGTTATAAAAAGAAGTCATTTTTGGCGCCGCTACCAGGTAATGGTGTCAATCTAATCTAGCCTAAGGTCATTTTAGGCCTAGTTTAGCATTCCTTTTTATGCATAGAAGAAGAGATCATCTTGGGTGTTTCCTTCCTCAAGATCATCAAGCCAAGCCATTTAATCTATTCCATTCTGAGCTTGAGGAGCCCCAAGTTGCACCCATAGAAGTTGAAGAACCATTTGAAAACATATTTGCCGATGCATTTGATCATTTACTATCCTGACGAATCCTTGCAATTAGATGAACTATTTGCTGAACCCAAAGATCTTTTACCACTGCCAGGGCCTCCTCCAAGGATGGCTCAACCAACCTTTCCCTTTCCAATTCCACCTCAGCAAGGAAATCAAAATTTGAAGAACATACCCTCTGCAGGCTTTCCCAAGTTCTATGGCCTCATCACCAAAGACCTTGAGACTTTCCTTTTTGAGTTCGACATCCTTTGTAGGAGCTACAACTATACAACTGATGCACATAAGCTCAAGTTGTTTCCATCCACTCTGAAGGAAGCTACACTACGATGGTTCATGGGCCTTGGTGCTAATGCCATAGCAGATTGGACTGCCATGAGCAACATGTTTCTTTCCAAATACAAAGAATACTTTCAAGGGCAAGATTTGAAAGGTGATGACATCTTCAGGATGACCTAGAAAGAGGAAGAGACCTTGGAAGATTATTTTTTGAGCTTCATGTACAACCTACAGTGTAACACTCAGCATCAACTAAACAAGAACTCTCAGAAACACCTTTTCATTAACGGTGTCAATGAAGGAAGCATTGAGGCTCAGGACCTAATGGCTAGAGGTGATGTTACACAAACAAATTGGGATGATATCAAAAAAATCTTCTTGAACTACTCCCCGGCCATTGTCAAGAAGGGTAGAGGAATCTGAGACCTACCACACAAGTCTGCTGGCTCTGGGGTATCTAAGATAGAACTTTCTAATCTCCTATTGGACTTCAAGCAGGACATCATTAACAATGTTGCTACTTAGCTGGATACTATGCAAGCTCAAAAGAAGAAGGAGGATGCTAATGCTGTGCTCGCCGAATATTTCCCACATTGCAGGGAGAAAAAGAGGAGCTAGAAATGAAATACCATTGCAAATGTAGAGTCCCAGTCAATGCCTATGGAGTTCAAAGCTATTGATGAAAATGGGGAGGTGTTATATGTCGCTCAACACAGGCCATGGGCCCCATGACTAGGTATGCATCAAGATCCTTTTCAAATTCCTAGCAATAATAATCCATGGCAGAGTTTCCCAAATTTAGGTCCCCATAATTTTGGAGGATATAATAATTGGCAGCAACCCCAATAGGGGTGGAACCAGCCCCAGCAGGGTTGGGAACAACCCCAACAGGGTTGGCAACAACCCCAGCAGGGCTAGCAATAGCCTCAGCAAGGCTGGTAACAACCCCATCAATGGTCTAATCAACCCAATCAGCAAGCCATAATGCCTCCTCCACAGCAACAAGCTCTCATGCCTCCTCCTGCAACAGCTAATAATCCTCCTAAACCACCACATCTTCCCGCATGACCTAATCCCAATCCCAATAACAAACCACCATCTTAGCAGCAGAGATATGTCTTTCATGACATTCATCTCAGGTCAGGAACTACCCTTGCTTCACCAAAACCCCTTGTCATAACCAAAGTGGAGGAGCCTCCTATTGAATATGAAGATGTGTCAGCTCCTGTAGCCAAAGAGCCTCCATTTCCTTAGAGATTAGCTCAACAAGCTGAACCCATAGTAAACCTTGCTGTAGCAGACTTACTTGATCAATTAAAGCATATAACGGTAAAGATTCCTTTCCTAGATGCTATCAAGGAAGTCCCTGCCTATACTAAAGCTATTTGGGAGGCATGCATTAAACAACCAAGAAGGAGGAAAAAGGATCCCAAGACCATTCATGTCGCTGGCCAACTCTCTGATCTTATATTAGACAAGTTGTCTGTACCCAAGTATGTCGATCCAAGAATTCCCGTGGTTACAGTTACCATCCAAGGTATACAAGTTCCAAATGCCTTAGTGGATTTAGGTGCATCTATAAATGTCATGAACAAAGAAGTCCTATCCAATCTAAACATTTTTGGTCTCTGTGACACACCAACAATTTTGCAACTGGCTGATAGTTCCAATGTTAAACCTGATGGGGTAATTGAAGATGTGATAGTCACCCTACATTCTTGGGAGTATCACGTAGACATTATGATTCTCTCCCCTAAAGTTGATATGGGTGGGTACCCTCTGATTTTAGGACAACCATGGTTGGCCACTGTTGATACCTTCATAGCTTGCCGGTTAGGAAATATGACCATCTCTAATGGCGTCAACACCAAAAACTTGACAGTCTACTCCCCTGCTCAACCCATGTTGTAGGATGAGGATTCCATGTGGCTAGAATTAGATGAACTTGATCTCAAAACCTACTCAATCCAGCAACTCATGGTAATAGGAAGAGAACCATTTCTAGCCTCTAGGGAAGAAGATGAGATAATTTCATCTATCCTCACTAATGAATACGACATTGATTCCCATATGTGTCTACAATCAGACTGTGTTTTAGAGACTATTTTGACCACTCCACATACATCTCTGTATTCACTATCTTCTAGCTATCTTCATCTCCTATTACCACATGAACTGGCTTCACCACCAATTGTTGAGTTGGCCATGATGGATAAGGTCATAAAAATGGAAATTAGCCCTGGCAAGGACTTGAATATCAACTCTAACCTGTCATTACCCTGCCAAAAAAATATCCTATAGTTGCTATAGGACAACCAACAGGCCTTTGCCTGGGATTAAACTGACATGAAAGGGATAGATCCTAAGCTTTATACCCATCAGATCTACATAAGTCCAAATTATAAACTTGTTAGGCAACCACAAAGAAGAGTCAATCCTATCCTACGGGATATAGTCAAAACTGAGCTCCAAAATCTCCTTAATGCGAGGTTTATCTATCCAATTTCTAATAGCCAATGGGTGTCACCTCTTGTCATAGTGCCCAAAAAAGGAGGTAAATGGTGCATTTGTGTGGATTACAGGGAGCTCAATACAACCACTAAAAAGGACCATTTCCTACTCCCATTCATATACCAAGTCCTAGACAACCTAGCAGGGAAGAAGTATTTCTCCTTCTTGGATGGGTTCAGTGGTTACAACCAAATTCAAATAGCTCCTGAGGATTAGGAGAAAACTACCTTCACCTATCCTTGGGGAAATTTTTCATATTTTGCCCTCCCTTTTGGCTTATGTAATGCCCCTGCCACTTTCCAGCGAGTAGTCATCAGTATCTTTTCAGACATATCTTCTGATTGTATGGAAATCTACATGGATGACTTCACTACCTATGGGAACACATTTGATGAAGCCAAGGATAATCTGGAAAAGGTCCTCCAAAGATGCTAGGACTATAATCTCTCCCTCAACAGTGAGAAGTGCTTTATGATGATGGAAGAAGGTGTCATGTTGGGACATTTTATTTCCTCACATGGCATCCAGGTTGACCCCGCCAAGATTTTAGTCATCAGTACTCTTACCACCCCAGAGAAGCAGAAGGATGTACAGATTTTCCTCTGACATGCTGGGTATTATAGATGATTTATCAAAGATTTTAGCCAAATTGCAGCTCCCCTCTATAATCTGTTAAAAAAGGACTCTAATTTTACTTGGAATTTTGAGTGTGATAAGGCTTTCCTACAGCTAAAGGAAGTTCTAACCACTGCACCCATACTGCGTGGACCAAATTGGGGTCTGCCATTCCAAATTCATACTGATGCCTCAAATTATGTTGTTGGGGTAGTATTGGGCCAACAAGAAGATGCAATTGAGAATGCCATTCATTTTATCAGCAAGAATCTGCAGGGGGGTGAATTCAATTATACAATGATCGAAAAAGAGTTTCTTGCAGTAATTTATGCCCTAAACAAGTTTAGGCATTATATCACTGGGTACCAGATTTTTGTCCATACTGACCATTCTGTAATTTGGTACCTGATGAAAAAACTAGCTATCTCAGGAAGATTGGCTCATTGGCTGCTACTCATGCAGGAATTTGATATCACCATCATCGACAAGCCCATGAAAGCCAATGTTGTGGCTGACTTTCTCTCTCACTTGCATGTTCCTGATGATCCTGTAGCCATAGATGAAAATTTTCCAGATGAACATTTGTTCCTGTTGCAAGCACACAATCCATGGTACACTGATCTTGCCAATTATCTCACAACTGGTCGAACTCCAGCCCATTTTTCTTCCAAGGAATGCCGGCTGCTAGCTGAGAAACGTTTTAACTTTTCTTGGATTGCCGGTTTCATGTTTTACACTGGCCCAGACCAAGTTATGAGATGATGCATTCGTGAGGATGAGACTTATGACATCCTCCAGGCATGTCATGATGAGCCATGCAGTGGCCACTTTGTAGCCAAAAGGATGACCTTCAAAATTCTGACTACAGGGTATTATTGGCCGACTCTCCACAAAGATGCCGCTCAATACACCAAGAAATGTGATTGGTGCCAATGAATGGGGAGGCCTACTAAGACCGATGAGATGCCCCTACAGCCATAGGTGGTGGTCGCACCCTTTGATAAGTGGGGCATTAATTTTGTGGGTCCAATTGATCCTTCTTCTCAAGGTAAGTCTTACATTTTGGTCTGTACTGATTATGCTACTAAGAAGGCTGAAGCTAAACCAATGAAACATCTAAGAGACAATAATGTTGCTAAGTTCTTGTATGAGTGCATTTTTACCTACTTTGGTGTTCCAAGGGAAATTGTCTCTGATCAAGGGGCGCATTTCACTTCTAACCTCATTGCTGCTTTGATGGAGGAATACAACATTCATCATGCCAAGTCATCTCCTTACCATCCGTAGGCCAATGGGTAGGTTGAGGTTACTAACCACGAATTGGAGGCCATTCTTACCAAAACCGTGGCTATTCATAAGAAGGATTGGGAAGATAGGCTTCCTGAAGCACTATGGGCTTACCGCACTACGTGGAAGTCTACTATAGGATTCACCTTGTTCCAACTAGTCTATGGCAAGACGGAAATGATGTCAGTCAAGTTTGAACATAAAGCCTTGCAGATAGCCTTGGACCTCAACCTTGATCTCACTGCAGCTCAACAGGACCGTGTTCTCACCTTGAACAGTCTAGATGAATGGTGAAAATCTGCCCTAGCTAACACCGAGTTGGTGCAACAATAGAGGAAGCAGTGGCATGAAAAGTTTATCAAAGACAAACAATTTGCCATCGGTGATTGGGCTCTCTTGTATGACTCTAGATATCAACACACCCCTGGTAAGTTCCAAACCCGCTAGTTAGGACCCTATGAAGTAATTGTTGTATTTTCAAATGGTGTTGTGCAGTTGTCGATTGTTGACCCTGTTCGGTTCAAGCTACTGGTTAATGGCTAGTGACTCAAGTTGTACCATAAACTACAGAGCAAAGCTGAGTTCCTACAGTAGTTTTCCAGCACTTCCATTCATGACCCTCCTGTAGCACAAGAATGTGAGCCCCTTTCTCATATTCGGCCTTCACTTTAAAAACTGGTCGCATCACCCCATAATAATTAATTTCTTCAAGAAAGTACTTTTCTTCGCAATAAACATTAATTTCATTATTTATTTTCTACCACCCTTCCAACTCATCATTTCCCAATGTCAGATGGCACTTACTTCATTCATTTTGCAGAGCCGCCACTACGTCATCAGGTGTGTTTACTTTTCCTTGGCATTTAAATTCATTAATTCATTTTTACTAGCCTCGCTCTCGCTATATACACCATGGTGGGACCCTTGGTGTACTTAAGTTGGAGGAAGGAGAAAATCTATGATTTGTCCTATATAACTATGCACATATTCTATGATATATTTTTCAAACTTTTTAAAAACTTGTACCTTTTTCACAAATATTACATGTTGTACCCTTGATTGGACAGCCTCAAAATGAGCAATTTAATTCACACAAATAAGCCAGCCAAGGTGTCCATATGAATGTCTGTTGAGTAATCATGAATAGTTAAATCTTTCAAGATATGATAGATATGCATTCATTTCTTCATTTAGCATTTGAAATCTCAAAGTCCAGAACTTTCCTTTTTCCTGCAGCCTTGTTTTTCCCGATCTTCTCTACTAATTTCTTGATATAGCTTGTAAAACATCCCTACGTTGCTTGTACATTCTTGTGGTGTGTATCCTTCAAACTCTGCAAACATGGGTGGAAATTTAATTCATTGTGAACCTATGATTCATGATGTTGTGTTAAACAATCAAGACTATAGGCTATTATTCCAGGCCAGAGGATGGATGGATTACATTTTGAAGCTCACTAGTCAGAATGAGGAGGTAGCATTACAATTCTTGAGCACACTCTGTGATGGAGTAGCTACTGTTAAAGGACTAAGGGTACCATTTTCACAAGAAATTGTAGTAGAATTAATGGGGTTACCACAGGAAGGTGAGGAGTTTCTAGAGAATTTTGACCTAGCAATTGTGAGAGCACAATTTACTTTACACACAGACCCACCATTGGAGATTGACAAGAAACAAGACACCAACAAATTGTCTTTACCAGAAACCTTTAAGCAATGTAAGGTTTTTGTGATCAAATATTTTACCTATGAGGGTTGACAAGCCTACCTACATGCAATACATTTCAAATTCTTGAGCTATTTAAGGCATGACAATAGACCTATCAACGTGCCAAATTTCCTCTACAACATTCTACAGAAAAGAGCTGTGGTAGTACAGGAAGGTAAGCCTAACAATGTCTCCCATAATTGTCTCATTAATCTTATAGTAGAGAAGGCATTGTGAGACTACCCTAATGTAACATGGGAAGAATTCTTGGAAGGGAAACTAGAAGAAACCCTAAGACTGTTAGGGAGTAGGGTTGGTAGAAGACTCCAAACAGAGCAGGGGGTTTTTAAAATCATTGAGGAACTAGGAGCAGGTTCATCCTCAGCAAGGAAGCCTAGGACTAAAAATTATAGGCATCCTACTAAAGATTCTACATCTGGGTCATCCCAAAATAGGGGCAAACAAAAAATTTCAGAGAAAGAAGTCCAAGAGAAAACCGTTCCTCCTGATGATACAACTTCTACCCCTGTTGAAAAAGGGAAGGAAAAAGAAAAGTCAGCTACCTCTGATAAGAAAATGGATCCTACAGCTTCAGGTAATTCACAAAAGTGAAAGACTACTAATAGGAAGGAGGAAACTCCTTTACAAAGAGGCATTAGGAAAAGGAAGGGTATGACCACAGATATGTCACTAGAAAATGCAGCGGTCAACCTTGATTCTCCTGAGTTAGAAGAACCATCAGGAGGTAAACAATCTCTTGAGGCTGTTGTGGACGAAGAATGTATAGTAATTAAGGATGATTCTACCTCTGAGGAGCAAGAATTTAGATTCTAGAGAAGGGATTCATCTACCCAGGAAACCCAAATTAGTGATGATTTCATTGAAGCAGATAATAATGATGACTACTCTGAGGGAGACCCTGTTCCTAATGAAGGTATGCCGAATTCACCTCCCACAATAATAGAATAGCATTTATTTGAAGACAATTATAATGTTGCTATGAGTGGGGATACACCTCTTACAATAGAAGGGGAGGATATATTTAGAGAAAACCCTAGCATTGACATGATGCCCGAGCAAGTTTCAGATCAGGAGTTGAACAAACTAGTTGCTATAGCTCAACAATATAGTAATCTAGAAAGGGCCATCATAATTCATTCAAAGTTTTTAGGAAATGCAGCTACAGGAGATGATGGATCAGTAGGATAAAATCATGATGAAGGTGATTTACCAGAGGAACCTTGTCCTGTAACTCCATTCTCTGTTATTTTTTGGTTAGTTAATCAGTTAATCATGGAAAGAGAACAATGGCAAAGGCAGAAGAAAGATTTAAACTAGGTTATTGATCAAACTTTTCAAGAGTTGGTAGAGAAGGAGGAAGAGGTAGAACAACTCCAAGAAAGATTGGCTAAGGTAACATCAATTATCCCTGACCTGATGAGCTGTAGGTCCCCTTCCCCAGTATATGCCATTTTTATTAAAGAACAATTATTGAGTTATCAATTGACCAATATAGTTAGGGGCAAGTCTCCTTTGTTAAAAGAGGCCATTCAATTTTTTCAAGCCTTCCATAATTCTCTTGCAGCCATACAAAACTTATTATGTAAATTCTTCCTGCATAATCTATCTATACCTAACGATAGGGTTTGGAATCCACTACCCTATGTCAGAGATATCTAGCTTAGGGCAATCATGTCCTGGATGCAGAATGAGATCAGTAGGGAGTCTTAGGCTAAAATTTATAGGGAATTAGAGGATGAAATTCCTCTACACTTATGGCCAGAGGCTAAAGATCCCAAAACATACTATTATGACTGGATGAACTTAGCACAGTCAGACTTAGGGAAAAAGATCATCAACCCTCTTAGGGATGCAGCCTACAATGAATACACTCAGATGGTCAAAACTGAATTAGCTAAGGCCACGAAATCCCTCCAATGGTGCTATATTACTATGACAGCAGATATGAGGAATAAGGAACCCCATTCACCACTTAATTTTGCAATGGCAAATAAGTGTGCTCCTTGGTATGTCATGTTGGGCAGAGAAAGAAAAAGCTACTGGCTTCCATTAACGTTCTAACCACCTCTTATTCTTTCATCTCTTTTGCCTAATTCAGGAAACTTGGAAAATCATGACATGGTAGCAGAGGTCAGAAGGTGGGAAGCATACAGGGACAAAAATGATTTTTACTAGAGGTTTGCTGATGGAGGAGTTGGTCAGAAAATAGTTGTGGATCTCAGAATGCACGCCAGGCTAAAAAACTACCTCTTTGCTTGAGGACTAGCAAAGGCTTAAGCTGGGGGGAATGATAAGGCTGAGATAGGGCCATATATTTTATGCTTTCATATGTTTTATCGGTACTTTTGAAAGACTTTATATGTTTTCATGATACTTTTCAGACTATTTAATATCTTAGAACTGTTATATCTATGGGTGTATGAAAATATATGTGAAATGTTTTTGAAAGTTTATCAATATGCTATATATGTGTTGTATGGATATATGGAATTAAATCTGATACCTTTTCTGTCTTAATTTAAGTCAGGTGGGTTTCCTATAGCCATATGATAAAGAGCGAGGTGGTAAATAAACTTGTTATGAATTCTCTATCTTGGATATGTACACGTACTAACCCTTTTGTAGAGGCAATGGATCCATGAATAAGGAAGAAGTCAACATAAGAGGAATAGAGTAACGCTTTGAAAGGACCAACCGTTGCGGAGCTCATAATGGTTCTACTACCGCGGGTGAGAATGAGTCATGTTGCAGATGAATCACAGCTGAAATGGTCACGATGGAGTTAATCTAGCAGCAGAATGTTCCTAGATTTCATGAAAGTATAAATGCAGTTTGTTCCTTTAGTTTAAGTTGTTGGTCGTATTCTTGATGACTTTCATATCCCTAATGTTGGGGAAGTCCTAGTAAATAGGAGTTTGTTTCAAGTTGTTAAATAAAGCTGGAAGTTCTATTACCAGTAGTTAGTTGATAGATAGAGAATTATTATTACAGTACTCTATTGTAATTTAGAAGGAGATATACAGTCTTATTTTCTATATCCTATGTAATCCATGTTTTATAAATAAATTATGAGAGCTTCAACTTCTAGTATCTGAGATCTTGTTTATTCACATTTCCGTGGGGGCCCACACGGGAGGTGAATCTAATTTGTAGTTAAGTAGGTTGCAAGTTATTTCAGTAATTAGATTGGAAGTTATTTGAAGCAAGTAGGACTCTGTTGCTATTGTAGCCACTAGTAACAATACCAGTGGTTGTTCCTACAACAAAGGTAGTTAGCTAAGTTTATCATTCCTGTAGCATAGGATTAAACTTACTATTTCAGCAAGTCACTTCATCTTTAGATTACACTATTGAAATTTCATTTCCTAGTTTAGTTCCTTTGAAGCATTTCCCATTTACTATAATGATGGCTTTCAGAATGGATTAGAGCATATACTTTTCTGTCACCATTTCAAGTCTATGCTCCCTGGTCAATAATTTAATGAGTTCAATATATTGTTTCTAGTAGAAAGGATGCATAATCCTTAACTATAAGAGGTGTTATAAAGAGTAGTCAATATATATGGATCATCTAGTGAAATGGAGATAGTAACCAGAGTTAGAAGCCATGTGGATAGCTGAAAGTGACTTCAAGAAGCATGGAATAAGTGAGGATTTCCTAACACCACAGGTTCCCTAACTTGTTTGTTGCAGGGCGAGAATGGTGCAGGAGCACTTTAAGGTCTTTGGTAGATATTTAAAACATTTTGTCTTGTAGGTTGGTTTGGCCAACCACTAGAGTGAATAAGGACTAACTTATAAATTACCAAGTTAGTCTATTGTGTTCCTAGAGTCAATAATGATTAGGGTTTAGTGTTTGATGAGATCAAGTAGTATCTAGGGGTCTATATCCTTAAAGTCAACCAAAAGGTAAAAGGTTGACAAAAACTCTAAACATGGATTAGAATTCATGGATTTGGTGTTTTTGAATGTTTTAAGGTCATTTTATAATGTTTAGGACCAAGTTAGGTCATTGGAAGTGAGAATTGGTCATTTGTGCAAAAGATGTAAAAGTTGTCATGACAACTTTTGCAACTTTGCAAAGTTGTCATGACAACATTTCCTAAAAACTAGGAAAGGGCTTTCATGGTGCCCAAATCCCAACAAGAGGGTCAAAAAATGTAGGAATCTAGTATATAAGGTGGATTAAACCCTAATCCAGTAGTTAGTTGACATTTTGTACGGGCTGTGTGTTGAGAAGGAGTGAATTACACTGTAATTTTGCAACAGAGCCATCATCCAATACCTTAATGGATTGAATGTAGTAAAATAATTCATTGAGAGGGTGTTTTGTGTTATTTAATTTCTTCTTGTACCATTTATTTGATCAATTTTACTTTCTAGTGAACATTTTGACAATTCTTTAAGCTCCACTGGTTCTTTGTCCAGTTTTGAAGGAGTCATGTAAATAATGGCTTTTCTTGAAGTTCCCGTGGTCTAAAACCATATGACCACTTGGAATCAAGTAAAGCCTTGTATATATGTTGTAAATATGGTGTGTGTATTTTTTGTGTGTAGGGAAGCCATGAGAACAATCAGGCCCTAGGCAAGTACTATGTATTCTGGCTAGGAAGTCTGAACAGTGCAATGGAAATAAGATTTGATTATGGATTTTTGTGTGCCAATATTTGGTAGAGGTGTATAGGGGAATGTATCTCAGACATGTGGATGTAATTATAAGATTAGAGGAGGTCATTAGAGTACCTATTGAAGACAAAGAAGCCAAACCAGTATACATGCCTTGTAAAGCCTTAATTTTAGGGGTTTGGTGTAAGTCCAGTGTATGGACAAAGTGGGGAACTAAAACCTTGAAAATCCTAGAGCCTAGGATAAACCCAAAAGTAATCCATAATTGGTTCACAGGGGTGTTAAGGGATTTTGGGAGAAAATCCAAGTTTACTGTGTATAGGAGGGCTAATTAGGCCTAAAAGGTTACAAGGCCTTAAAACGTGGAAATCAAGAACCTGATTGAAACCAAGATGAAAGATCCATCAAATTTGATCAAGTGTAGTTGAAAGAGACCTATAAAGGGTCAGGAATCCAATCACTAGAGAGGTAGGAAAATTTGAAAAGAATATGGCCAGGAAAAGTCCATATATGTATAGGAGTATGGAGAGGAATTTAGAGATAGTTGGAAATTGTTGGAGAGCTCCAAGGGAGATAAGGGATCAGGGAGATATCCTCTAGTTAGGGTGGTGAAAGGAACCCTAAGATACCAAATAAAGATCTTGTAAAGAGAAATAAATCTCTAGGAGTTGGAGCTCCCCATCATTTGCCTTTGTGGGGGCCAATCCACTATATTATCAAATCTCACCACGTATCGACATGATCTTAGTTTCCCTATCACATTCCTATCTATCATTATATGCATATAAATTCATGTCTAATCCACACTATCATGTCACTATCTAGATTTTTATACTCACATTGTGATGTAGGAGCATCCTAGGTGTAAGGGCAATCTTGCATCACCCAAAAATATTTAAGTTTTCTTTTCAATAAGGGCTATCTTGTGTAGAGATACTATCTATGGAAACTTTCTATATTTAGTAAGTTGGTCATACGATCTCAGAATGTTCTGATTTCACATGTGGAGGTTCATCTCAGTCTTATCAGCCTGCTAGTAAAGTTTCATGGTTAGATCAGGTCTAGTTTTGAAGATATTAAAGATTTTCAGTATTGGCAGTAGGGTACAGAAACTTTGAACTCAGTTTTGAAGGCTTTAGAGGCCCCGGATGAGGTCAAAAAATTGGGGGACAAGCACTTGCACTAGTCTAGCCTGTAGAGCGCTTCGTTGCCTTTCCGAATTGGGGTCATAATAGTCAATCGGGTCAACTGGCGATGACTTATGGTCTTTGAAAGTTGGGTCACCTAAAATGGTAGAAAATAAATTTTATTCAAAATTTTTGTTGGGGTTTCAAAAGTTATTTTGAGCCGACTATGATGTAATAAATTGTAAAATAAAATAATTCTAAGTTTGGTCGGCCCTATCGGCTAAATTTCTGGAACCTTCTCGGGCGGTAGAAATTGCCTATATAAAGAAGGCCCGTAGTGTTGTCTAGGGAAATTCTAGGTAGATCTGGGTAATCATTCAAGGCTTTGTCCTATAGAATATTGTAAGGGGAATGCCCATGTGGCTTTGCATATTGTAATTCTGAAAGTGTGTAATTCCACATTTGTGGAGATAATAAGAAGCCCATTTTTTTTTCTTGCAAATTGTTGTTGCTTCTCTATTTTTGTTATGTGTTTGTGGCATTAAGGGGAGCACCCTTCATCAGGTGGTATCAGAGTAGGAGTTCCTGAGTGTGTAAACAGATCGCCAACTGTGAAGCAGTTTACACCAGGACTGTGGGTTAGGGTTTTTGTGTAAACAGATTGCCAACTGTGAGGTAGTTTGCACCAGGACTGTGGTTAGGGTTTTAGTGCACATCATGAAAATGCCTCCACGAAGGGAACATGGCGGCAGAGCTAGTGTTGTGACACCTAAGGTTAGAGAGCTCCAGAGACAAGTGCGAGCATTACAAGAAGAGATTCGTAGAGGAATGAATCTTAATTTTATAAATGAAATTGAGGATGAAGCCGAAGAAGGAAATGATGATCAAGAAGAAGTTGAAGTTTTGAATCCAGAAGAAGAAAGGATTTTCTGAGCCATTTCCAAGATTGGGAAAAGACCTAAGATTGAGGTTCCTAAATTTTTAGGGAATCTAACCCAGAGGAGTTGATTGAATGGATCAACGAATGTGAAGAATATTTTGAGTATGAAGATATTGAGGATCCTGATCAGGTCAAGTTTGCGAAGGCTAGACTGAACGGTCATGCAAAGATCTGGTGGCAGGAGATCCAATTAGAGAAAAATCGAAGGGGAAAGGATAAAATCACAAGATGGGATCGGATGGTGGATAAGTTGAAGTGACAGTTCATTTCTGTTGATTATGAGCTTGACCTGCTGATGAAAATGCAAAGTTTGAAGCAATTAGGAAGATCTGTTCAGGAGTATACAGAGGAGTTCTATCAAATCCTCATCATAATAGGCCATGCAGAAGCTAATAAGGAGAAAGTTGCCCATTACCTTAATGGGTTGAGGCCAAGAATTTAGGAGGAGTTGAATCTGGTTCGAATGAACAATATTGAGGAGGCATACCAGTTTGCCCTGAAAGTAGAAGAAAAACTGAATAAGAAGTTTGAGAGAAGACAAAATGGAAGAGGTCATGGTGGAAGATCTAGTGGAAGGTCATATGGTGGCTGAAATAAAGATCTGAAAAAGAAGAATGAGGCTAGTAATAGTCAGAATCAGCGAGGAAACAATTCCAATCATTTCCAAGATCAGAATAATAGAGATCAGAGAGGAAGAGGAAGAGGACAAGGATCTGGAAGAGGAGGCTTCCGTGGAACATG
>MU223672.1:683538-695885 GCA_018584345.1 Thuja plicata
AGGTTAACCATCTTGGTTTTCCTCTGCACACCTGAGTCGTGATAGGGTCACTTCTCAAATTACCTCGGGTGTCTGATGCAGGAGCATCCTGGGTGTAAGGGCAATCTTGCATCACCCAAAAATATTTATGTTTGCTTTTCAATAAGGGCTATCACGTGCAGAGCTACTATCTATGGAAACTTTCTATTTTAAGTAAGTTGGTCATACAATCTCAGAATGTTATGATTTCACATGTGGAGGTTCATCTCAGTCTTATCAGCCTACCAATAAAGTTTCATGGCTAGATCAGGTCTAGTTTTGAAGATATTAAAGATTTTCAGTATTGGCAGCAGGGTACAAAAACTTTGAACTTAGTTTTGAAGGCTTTAGAGGCCCCAGATGAGGTCAAAAATTTGGGGACAGGTGCTTGCGCTGGTCAGACCTATAGATTGCTTCATGGCCTTTCTGGATTGGGGTCATAATAGTCAATCGGGTCAACTGGCGATGACTTATGGTCTTTAAAACTTGGGTCACCTGAAATGGCAGAAAATAATTTTTCTTCAAAATTTTCGTTCGAGTTTCAAAAGTTATTTTGAGCTGACTATGATGTAATAAATTGTAAAATAAAATAATTCTAAGTTTGGTCGGCCTTATGGGCTAAATTTCTGGAACCTTCTCGAGTGGTGGATATTGCCTATATAAAGAAGGCCCGTAGTGTTGTCTAGGGCAGTTCTGGGTAGATTTGGGTAATCATTTGAGGCTTTGTCCTACAGAATATTGTAAGGGGAATTCCCATGTGGCTTTTCATATTGTAATTCTAAAAGTTTGTAATTCCACATTTGTGGAGATAATAAGAAGCCCATTTTCTGTTCTTGCAAATTGTTGTTGCTTCTCTATTTCTGTTATGTGTTTGTGGCATTAAGGGGAGCACCCTTCATCACATTGATGCATTGTCTAAATATTCCCTATCATGTGTCTATCTAGATTTTTCTACTTGCATCAACAAACTATCAAAATTGCCCTATCGTATGGCTATATGGCATAACATAAATTTCCACCCATACTGGTATACCATTGATGGTCTTTGTCTATGGGTTGTCCTCATCATATAACATTCTCATCTATAGCTTTCATCCTATATGTGACTCAACAAAAATTTAGGCCTTTCTCACTAGAGGCAACCCTAGATGTGAATGAGATCCTTAGGTAAGCTAGGTAAGTTCTCTCTACTTTATCTCACATTCTTATCATGATATTCTCCCTATAGTGGGGGAAAATGTAATGTTGTACATTTTCATCCCAATCAGACTTATCATTATCCAATGTCCCTACCTTAGCTTAAAATAAAAAATTCCACATCATCCTTTGCAATGACATGCTTTTTTCCAATGAATCTATTGACGTGTAGAGTACTTTTGAGGTATTACAAACTACCACCCCTATAGTGTAATTATCAATTTCATTTCCCACTAATTATCAAATTCACATTCAAGAATTAAATTTCTATTTTGAAGATTCATTTGGTCTTCTTCATTCTCTCTACACACTTCTTGAATCACTTTTAGTTTTCCTGGGAAATTCCTCTTAATCTCTCCATTTCATACTCGCTCCATATGTCATTTTCATATCTATCTCAAAACATCCTTGACTTCCTTTTTGTATTGGGACAACTTATCTATGATCTCTTGGCCATTCTCATCTTCACTTCATTGAGATTTATCATTTTAGTGGTGAGATTTATCATTTTAGTGGTGAACGAGAGTCTCTCTTTTGATCCTATTATGTGCCTTGATAGAATATCGTGTTTCTTGATCAATATCTTGTTATTATGTCATTTTTCTATTTTCTTTACAGATTTCTATCACCATTTTATCTTGTCTATATTGGCTGATGTGGAGGTGGAAGCACCAAAATGAGGATATGATTGAGGTAGGTCTCCAAGAAACCACCCAACAATTTTCTTTATTTCCATGTGTGCAGGTTTGTATGGGATAAAATGTAGGTTATTGGGTTTGTCAACTTGCGCCCATCATGAGTTAATTCTTCTCTCATCTCACCATTTCCTTATTATTTTCATATTTTAATCGTATATGTCATTTATTTTTCATTTTATTTAATTTTTATTATTCTAGTCTATTTTTGTAGATTTTAGTGACAAATTCCATACTTTGTCCATATAGGATGCATGTGCACTGCACTAGCATCTTACGCCTACAGTGTCGTCCTTCACTCATCCATGCATATTAGAGAGTGAGGTCATGGGGTTACACTATTTTTGTGATAGTTATCTCTTTTACCTTTGATAGTTAAAATACTAATATCTTTGTTATATTGTAGTTATATCAATTCTTTATATTTTATAGTTTAGTTAACTTTAAGTCTTTTGTCAATTAGTTTGTCTTGATACCCTAGCTCATGGCCAAAGCGCTAATATAAGTGAGGTATAACAACAGATGATTCATCCTTCGAGACTTTAACTAGTGTTAAGGATTCTAAACTTTTCTTCTCCACAATCTCTAGCCTTGGACTCAATATTTTGATGTGTCTTCCACTATCATAAGTGTAGTGCCACTCCAACCCTAAATCTGTATGTAGATAATGTAGCATTAGACCTTGGATTGGATGCAACATGAGGTAAGATTAATTGATGCACTGTTGAATTAGTGATTATGTGTTTCTATTCTTATGATAGGAGAATCTGTGTTATGTTATTTATTTTTATTAAATGGCACCTATTAATAATATTGATCCTTGTTGAAATAATATGGTTACTTGATAGTTGTAGGTGATAACTAGTTAAGATGATATGTTAGCTTAGATAGAATATGATATGCAATCCAAGTAGTGATTAGCGGTACCAATGTTATTTAATAATTTATTATGGAAAATGATGTAGTAGTTAGATGAGTTATAATCAAGATGTTTAAATGATGATTAATGGTATCATTCTTATTTGATGTTAAGAGAATGGTTATTTGACAATATTGGAATGAGATGATGATTCTACGTGAGAAGGGGCAATGTATTAACATTCATGATAATGATTACCCTACTAGATTTCCCTTTCACTGAGTGACATTGATTTATGATGATATATATGTTCTTTGACTATGTACTAACTTGGGGAAGTACCATGCATCATTTTCACCCTAATTCACTGTTGGAATTATATTGGAATGATGTACTAAGAGGGGAGGGGTGAATCAATACCTCTAAAACTTTTCTTGGTTAGACCATTAACCCTTAATCATCATTTTGTAAATTATCTTATCTAACTGTTCATCTTTCTTTATGTATATGCAATCATATAATAAGTTCTTTAGTATGTAACCATAAAAGAAACATTCATGAAAATAGATAACACATGACACAAGATATGATATCACAGAAAAATCCTATTAGGAAGTAAAAACTGCGGTGGGGATTGTTACCCACAAGACTTCACTATCTACAGATAAGAAGGGGTCGGTTAAGGCTTACAATTGGTCACTTCTGATGACCTACCCTGTTAGGAGTATTACAATGGAGACCTGTTAAGCTCTACTTCGTTAGAAGCTTTAGCAACACTGTTAAGTGTGCACTCTGTTAAGAGATTTGTAAAGAATGGTTAAGTCCACATTCTAAAAAAGGATTTTAGATGTGATGCATTTGTTAGAATGCAACTTCATAAGTCTTTGATCTTATGATGTATGCAATCTCCTATTGCTGATAACAGATCTAATAAATCTTCCTATGTATGAGTAATCATCTTTCCATGATTGAATAATACCTTTGTCTGCACGTTAGTAGCCTCTGTGTGTTCTTGATAACTGATGTGACCTATTTCTAAACTTTGCATGAATTCTACCTTCTGCTCCTTAGATTCTCTTCATGGCTATCAACAATAATGAATTTGTAATTCACAATTGATTGAACATCTATTTATACTAGATTTTATCTTAATTCTTTATTCACTCTTTCGCAAGTTAATTCTAGATCCAAGGTTTACAACTTAACCTTGATCTTTAGTTAGATATGTTTTAGATCCATTAGGATGATTTAAAACATTTACATAAAGCTTGCTTGACCCTCAAGTTATGATTTAAAACAAATTAATACTCTATGAATAGAATTACAATGCTTTATCTGATGTGTAAAACTCAGATCCACTTTTTGCGGGTTCTCTAACTGACTGTCGGTTCTGACAGTCAGTTTTCTTTACCGTTGGTGTTCCTTTCTTGAACTATTCATCGAGTATGCTTTTTTTATGCTCTATTGGTTTTGTTCTCAAAACTTGTATCATCGGTGATGATCTCCATGTTATGTTATTGACCCGTCGGTGATGTCCTGTTCACTTCATCGGTGCAACACTTGTCAGTGTTCGTCGGTCAATTTCATACTTAGCATTTTATGGAGATCTTTTTGTTCTATCAGGTATTCTTGTTGTCTATTGGTAATGCTTTTAGTCCACCGGTAATGCTTGTACCAATGATCTCTATTAATGTTTTTCAATAACTGTACTATTGGCAAAATTAATGTCATCAATCTCCCCCTTTGACATTAGTATCAAAAACATGATATGTGCAACATACTAAATGTATTGGTATGTACACTTGTGCATACTCCTTCCTTATTCATTTGAATGAGTCCCCCTATGTATATTCCAGTAAGTGTAAGTATATATACATATCCTTATGTACTTTTATTTTCCCTTTTTTTTTAAATATTGTACATAGCTATCTTTACATATATGTTCCTTCTGTACATACAATATACATTTCCTTTCTATTCCTCCTTTTTTTATAATAAAGGCAAAGGTACTTAAAACATGTCAAAAAGATGGGAATTGGAGGAATTGATCTCCTCCATCATCTTTTCCCATTTTTCCTTCAGCATTTCTAGAGCCATTTTCTCAAGTGAAATCCTTACATGTATATCATAGATGTTGTCTACAACAGACATCTCAGGGGTTGCAATAAGGTTTCTTTCTTCAGAAATATGCTGCTGTAGAATAGTAAGATTAGGAAATATGTGTGCATGTAGCTCTATAATCTCACCTCTTAGTTGTGTTTCAACATCCCATATCTCTTGCCTTAGTCTATTAGCCTCAAAGACCTTGTCATGATGCGCCTTGATACTATCTGCATTTGAGGTTAGGATTTGTGCACTTGCTGTGACATTAGAATCTACCTCTGCTAACTTGTCACTATTTTCCTTTGTAAACTTTTCAAGCATGCACATCTTTTGAACTAAGGTAATTTCCTCAGTAATCATTGGCTCAAATTGATCAGTTAGTTTAGAGAGCTTTACCTTGTTCAGTTCCACTTCTTGGCTGATTTTATCAATTAACTTGTATTGATACTTCTTCTCTACTTGTTCTTCCATAGCTTATTCTATATCTATATTGGTATTGATTTTAGTATGTCTCTTGCTTTGTCAAGTGCCATTGTTTCCCTATGTTCCTGTATCATTTTCTTCTGAATGGCTTTCCTTTGACATAGCACTCCAAACTCTTGAAGTTTATCACTATCCAAAGTAGTAATATCCCAGTTTGGGACTTCTATTAATTCATCCAATGTAACAACCAAGATGTCTTTCTTTAATGCTTTATTCTTCTTCTTCTTTAGCTGGGAGGTAGATTGATGTACTACCATTTGTAAAACTTGAGATTGGGTGGATTTGGTAGGTGAGGGTCAAGAAGATGAAGCATCCTTTTATATTTGTTCTGAGTCCACTGGCTGGTTTGGTGAAGATGTCTCCTCATTTTCCTTAGGTGTATCAACAGATATATCTTCTTTTAATTTTGTGCCTTCATCCTTCTTGACTCCTTCACTTTTATCTTTTTCTTCAACCTTTCTCAATGTATCCTCAGTTTTGTTATTTGCCTCTTTATTTTGATCTTTCAACACTTCTTGTTGGTTGTCGATTGCATCCTTCATTTCTGTATCTGTATCCTTGTGAGTCTTGGATGCATCTTTGTTTTCATCAGTACCCATATCCTTGGGTATATCATCATCTTTCTCAGATGATTTATTCTGACTTGATTGAATATCAATAGAATCTATTAATATATTCATTTTTTTCAGTGTATTGACTATTACAGTGTCAATAGCTATATCTTGTCCATCGGTATTGCCCTTTGCAATATTTATGTCTTCATATTTTTGTACTTCTATTGCAGGGTCTTGTCCTGTAGTGGTATTGAAAATTTTGTCTAACCATGATTCATCATTTATATCATCATCTAAGTTACCTTTTATCATTAACTCTTCTTTGGTACCTTCTTCATCCTCTAAGATGATATGGATGGGACTTGTTGGTACTTGATTTTCCTCACTATCTTTAGGCCATTCTTCATATATAATATCAACCTATTTCTGGTTGGTTATTTAAACTTCTTCACTATCTAACTCAGATATTGAATTATCTATTTTAGTGATAGTTTCCTTCTCATAACTTCTCTCCTTAGCAGGATTGAATATCTTGCTCCATTTATCATGAGCTTCTTGCTCTGCTTTGCACTGCTCAAAAATCATGGGTGCGAAAATGAGTTTACCCGTCAGGATTTTATAACCTTTTTGTACCCTAAGTTGTCATTAATGCTTACCCACTCATCGATATATAAATACTAATTCTATCGGTAGAGACATTCATAACATCTTTGGTATTTGTGCAAAGCATCGAGGTTGCTAGCGGCTTTGGTGACTTCACCGATGATGGTCGGTAAAGTGGAAAAGATAGCTTTTATTGCCTCAAGGTTCACTGATGTCCGTCGGTTTACACTTAGCTTGTGTAATGACCAATACATTCTGGTAAGTAGTGCTAACTTTTCTATGTGTGTTAACCGATGCAAATTGTTCGCACTAACCGATGGTTGATTTTCAATAGTTTAGCAAATAACAATATATTGCATCTTTATTCATGCTAATATTACAATATGAACTTATGTGTAATGGAACCGATGGTTAATGTAACTTTTCATAATGTAGTTCCATACTTGCTTGTGCAATCTAGTTGGATGTGGTGATGTCACCAGATCCATTGGATGGGGTGTCACCATTTGCATTGCTTGTTCCAGCACCTTTAGTGTTTTTGGATTTTAGCAACATTTTGTTTCTCATCCTCTTGATGTCATCAATGGTATTTCCATTGGGATGTGTACTTGTGTCTTTCAGTCGGTCTTTGCAATCTTTTAATACATGTCCAGCCTTATGACAATGCAAACATGCCATACTTGGATTGGTCCAACCTCTTGACCTTCTGTTCCACTTTCTCATATAGTTGGCAACAATATGACCATACCTTCCACATGCTATGCAATTTACCCATGTGTTATAGTCCCAAACATATGAGTTACATGCTCTTTTTGGTTTGTGGCTATTACCAGTTTCTTTTGGTGTCCAGGCCTTGTTGTTCTTTTTCCAGCACTCTTCATGTGTATGTCCATTCATCTTGCAGGTAGGACAGTACTTGTCCATGTAGGTTTTCCTCTTTGGATTTGTCACTTTTGATCTGCATTCATATGCCTTGTGTCCTTTCTTTTGACATTTATAACAATTACCAATGAAAGTAGATTGTGCTTGAGAAATACCTTTCATTTTGCTTCTACAAATATTTGAAGTGTGGCCTGGTTTTCCACTGTGATTGCATGACAAATTTTTAGATCTTGGGGTTGTGAAAGCATTCCTTTGATCTGGTTGATTAGAAGATTCACCATTTTTGTTGTACCCTAATCCTATTTAGTTGTTGACTCTTCTCTATCCATCAAGAAAATCATCCATCCTTTTGTTTCTTTCTTCAGCCTTTTTGATCAATTCATTGTGTTGAATTTGGATTTTGATTTCATGCTTCAATTTTTCATTCTCTTCTCTTAGCTCACCGATGATCTGTATTCTTTCAATGAGTTCTATGTTCAGTTTTTTTGCTTCTTGACTCATAAGAATAATCTTGTTGGTAACCTCATGGTGATGTTCAGTTAGTCTTTGAATCTTTGATTCTTTCTCTTGAAGCTTCTCTATTATTTTCCCCCTATCATCAATTGCTAGTGTTCTTTCATTTTCAGCTTTTCTTGCATCATTTATGATATCAATCATTTTCACCATTTGAGTCTCTTGGCTGATTTGCAACATCTTAATTTGCTCTGTCAGATGTAGATTGACCTCCTATAGACTTGTGATTTCTTCTACTGATGTGTCTAAAGCTTTTCTTGATGTTGATGATTCTGATGTATCAAAGTAATCTTGTATTTCTAATTCTTTGTAGTCTTTCTCATTCAGCCTAGTTGCCATAATATTTCTTTCATCAAGAAGTTTTCTTAAGTTGATTCTCGCCTCTTTATACTTCTCATAGTTAATCTGCATTTGTAGCTGCTCATTCTCAATAGTCTTGTCTAGTCTGTACTTTTCCATTTCTCTGATCTTTTCTCTTAAGTCTTTAAGTTTTTCAAGAAAGAGACTTAGCTCTGATACCAATTGTTGGAATTATATTGGAATGATGTACTGAGATAGGAGGGGTGAATCAGTACCTCTAAAACTTTTCTTTGTTATCCCATTAACCCTTAATCATCATTTTATAAAATATCTTATCTAACTGTTCATCTTTCTTTATGTATATGAAATCATATCATAAGTTCTTTAGTATATAACCATAAAAGAAACATTCATGAAAATAGATAACACATGACACAAGATATGATATCACAGAAAACTCCTATTAGGAAGTAAAAACTGCAGTGGGGATTGTTACCCACAAGACTTCGCTATCTATAGATAAGAAGGGGCCAGTTAAGGCTTACAATTGGTCACTTCTAATGACCTACCCTGTTAGGAGTATTACAGTGGAGACCTGTTAAGATCTACTTCATTAGAAGCTTTAGCAACACTATTAAGTGTGCACTCTATTAAGAGATTTGTAAAGAATGGTTAAGTCCACCTTCTACAAAAGGATTTTAGATGTGATGCACTTGTTAGAATGCAACTACATAATTCTTTGATCTAATGATGTATGCAATCTCCTATTGCTGATAACAGATCCAATAAATCTTCCTATGTGTGAGTAGTCATCTTTCCATGATTGAATAATACCTTTGTCTACACGTCGGTAGCCTTTGTGTGTTCTTGATAACTGATGTGATCTATTTCTGAACTTTGCATAAATTCTGCCTTCTGCTCCTTAGATGTTCTTCGTGGCTATCAACAACAATGAATTCATAATTCACAATTGATTGAACATCTATTTATACTAGATTTTAGCTTACTTCTTGATTCACTCTTTCACAAGTTAACTCTAGATGCAAGGTTTACAACTTGACCTTGATCTTTAGTTAGATATGTTTTAGATCCATTAGGATGCTTTAAAACATTTACATAAAGCTTTCTTGACCCTCAAGTTATGATTTAAAACAAATTAAAACTCTATGAATAGAATTACAATGCTTTATCTGATGTGTAAAACTTAGATCCACTTTTTGCGGGTTCTCTAACTGACTGTCAATTCTGACAGTCGGTTTTATTTGCTGTCGATGTTCCTTTCTCAAACTATTCATTGGGTATGCTTTTTCTGTGCTCTATTGGTTTTGTTCTCAAAACTTATATCATTGGTGATGATCTCCATGTTATGTTACTAACCCATCGGTGATGTCCTATTCACTTCGTTAGTGCAACACTTGTCAGTGTTCGTCGGTCAATTTCATACTTAGCATTTTCTCGAGATTTTTTTGTTTTGCCTAGTATGCTCGATGTCTATCAGTAATGCTTGTAGTCCGCCGGTAATGCTTGTACTGATGATCTCTGTTAATGTTTTTCACTAAGTGTACTAATGGAAAAATTAATATCATCATTCACAAGTCTAACAGTGCATAAAAATAAAATATGACCATGATGGTGCTTAAATTTTGGATTTTATCATATGGCCAATAATTTTCCCTATCCCAATTTTCATTCCAACTATTGGGAAACACTTGCAATGTTGTTTATTTTGGTCAGTCAGTTATCATCTGGTAACAACAATCTATTTTGCATTATGTCATGAGACATGTGACTTGTGTGTGTTTTTTAATTATGATGATTGTAATGGTTTTGGGTTAGTGTATGATTATATTTATGCATTTGCATGATGGATAGTGTTGTTGGTTAGTATTATAGTGTTATCTTGGCTGTCATTGATATTATTTGGGTATTTTATTTTAAATTAGGATTTTAACATTGAAATTTAGCTTTCAATTTTAGAAGTTTTATATTATAATTTTAATTTAATGGTTTTAATGTTTTTTATGTTTTAAAGAGAAAATCTTATAAAATATAAAAGTTCATGTTTTAATACTTAATGATTCATTTCTTTATTCTATTTTTTCAAGAAATTCTTGAAAACCCTCTTGTGCAAATTTGAATGTGGCTTGTGGAGGAGATTTGGGTGAAGATTCTTTTGTGGGTATTTGAGAAATGGATTTATCATGTCAAATATTTCCTTCCTTCAAAATTTCATTTTGATTGGTGAAGGATTTCTCAAGTTCTTGTCATTTCTTGGTTTTGAGCATGATGAGGTAAGTTCTTTATTTTCACTCTTAAATCATGGTTGGAGTTCAATTCAATGGCTTGAGAATAGTTGGAAAAATATTCTATGCTAGATTATATATTGTTCCAAACTTGTTTGAGCTGAATTGATGAAAATTTGATCATTGTCATTGAAAATCATGAAAAAACAAGGGACTTTCTATTTTTATCTTTTTAGAATACATTTAGATGCATGAATGGATGAAATAAATATATTTTTGGTTTGAGAATCAATTGGGGATCAATGGGTTTGATCAGATTTTTGATTGGTTGAGTTTCAAAATTTGGTAATTTTGGCTTGTTGGCTTGTATGCACCCAAATTTGGGACAAATCTCAACTTCATATTGATTTGGGTGGAAATTTGAATGTGTAATTTTTTTTTTATTCATTTCATTCGTTAATTTGTGATAATCTTGCAATGGATAAAATTGAGGATCACATTTTTGATGAATTTGTATTTGTGGTGGTTCCACTTTGTGGCATGTATGCAACCGTTTCTAGTTATTTCATCTTATTGTATTGATGGAATGTGTTTTGACTTAGTATTTTGGTATTTTAACTTAGATAATTTAGGCTCATGTGAGTCTATTTTTAATTTGGCATTAAATTGGATTATATTATGGAATTTAGTCTACACCTTGTTCTTGATATGGTGTAAATTGTGCTCATACCAAAATCAAATCAAGACAGTGTGATATGTGTTATGAGTCAATGTGTGGTTATGTGAGAATGGATCTTGTGATGATATTATCATAGTTAATTTATGCTTAAGTTATGAATGGATGTATTTGGAGTGGAAATTAACCTTGAATGGATTGTGTATATCCAGTTTGGCAATTTATCTTTCAGTGAGACTCATATGTGCAGGTGAGAGCATAGAATTTATGTTGTAATTGGTGTGTGAGTTTTGATGTGATTATGTTGTTTTGATTAAGTATGTCATGCCCAGATTTCCATAGGCAAAAACACAACTAATTTTTTTTGAAGTATTAACATATATATATATCTGTGAAAAGTGTATAGCTTACTAAGATTTCTTCTAAATACATTTACAACAGCAGTAAAAGCACTAGAATGGATATTTTATTACAAGCACATAAATAAACAA
Source organism: Thuja plicata (assembly GCA_018584345.1). Classification (NCBI taxonomy): domain Eukaryota; kingdom Viridiplantae; phylum Streptophyta; class Pinopsida; order Cupressales; family Cupressaceae; genus Thuja; species Thuja plicata. The sequence goes on from MU223672.1 coordinate 695,156, forward strand.
TGAACATTACTCTTTCTGAAATTTAGAGTTACAAACAAAGAGATACATCATTAAGCATTTCTTTTCTTTTTTTTTTAACAACTTGGAAGCATGATACATCTTACACACACAGCAGAAATTTACAAGGAAACTCTAACTTACAAGGTCTTACAAGAAGAAAAAGATGAGAAAAAGACTGTTATTACATTTTTACAATATGCACTTTGCACCCAAAACCACATTAAGGGAATTTATGAACACTACATTCTTACATAGCCCTGGCCTGGTCCAAACAAGATATCTTGAAAAAAAAACCTGCAAGTAAACAAATCAACTCTTCCATGGAATACTCTCCTCCCTACCATATGGCATCATGAGACCTCGTAGGTCCTAGCCAACCCCCGAGAAAGGGGAAAACAAGCCAACAGATATCACCCATAAAACCCTCAAATATTGCACACATCACATTACTTCAAGAACACAACATAAACTTCATTCTCCCCTTCACACAAGGATTTACAACAAAAAAACTTTTCTTACATGACCATTCACAACAAGGATCCACAAAGACCCTCTCAACAAGGAGGAACAAGAAAAATCTACAAGCAAAAACAACCATGTCTTAGCTCTAGCTCACATAACATACACATTTATCACTACAACATAAGAGATTCAAAACACTTTGCCCACACATTACTCTCATAGATGAACTCATGGACTTACATAAAGCTTGACAACAATTTACAACACA
>MU223672.1:715432-741033 GCA_018584345.1 Thuja plicata
CTGACAGAGATGTCAAATTCATGGGTCATTTTTGGAAGACCTTATGGAGAAGATTGGGAACTAATTTATCCCACAGTTCTGCCTACCATCCTCAAACAGATGGTCAGACAGAAGTTATCAACAGAGTTCTAGGAAACTTGCTTAGATGCTTAACAAAGGAGTATGGACAAGCCTAGGATCAAGTGTTATCACAGGCAGAATTTGCTTGTAATGATAGTGTTAACAGGACTACAGGGAAAATCCCATTTCAGATTGTATATGGGATGCATCCACGTGGAGTTTGTGAACTCAGAGAGTTAAAGGGATAGCAAGTGATAAGTGGACATGCTGATGACTTTGCACAGTCTATGAAGGAGATACATGATCAGGTGAAGAAGAATCTGATTGAGGCAAATCAGAAATTAAAAGAGAAGGTAGATGAAGGAAGGCGAGAAGTCCAATTTCAAATTGGAGATCTGGTAATGGTACATCTGAACAAAGCCATATTACAGAAGGGGATTCCTACTAAGATGCAAATGAGGAGGATAGGTCCCTTCAAGATATTGGAGAAGTATGGGCAGAATGCCTATAAAATTGATATACCTAACGATTTGGATATATCATCTATTTTTAATGTGCAAGATCTTATTCCATACAGAGGACTAGTGATACCTGAGATTAATAAAAATATGGAAGTAGGAAAAGATGTTCAAGATATACAGGTGAAGAATAAGTCCAAGTTACAAGCAGAGAAAATCCTAGATTCACGAGTTTAGAAGACAACCAGGCAAAGGGTATACAGAGAATATCTTGTCAAATGGTTAGGGTTACCAGAAGCAGAAGCTACATGGATGGACGAAGAAGACTGCAGAAAGAAAGGAATTAGTTCGGCATTGTTGCCGACTAATCCAAACTAATTTCTCCTTCTTAGGGGGGGAGTATTGTGCAGAGCACCCTAGGGTTTTAGCTCCAAGCCCTAGTAATTTGCAGAGTGATCAAAAGGAGCAGATCACGGTTAGCAGTCAGATATCTGCCTCAACCTTAACAGCTCTTAACTCATAGCACAAGGGCAGTTAAATAGTAAAAAACTGGTTATATTACACTTATCGCGCAATCGCATGGTGATCAGTGGTTAAGTCAATAAGTGTGCGAGTGAGCGATGAGAGCTCATCGCACAGTCACAAGGTGAATTGGCAGTTAGGCTATGAGGGTCACGACAATGCAATGACAGGGTATCGCAAGGTCGTAGGGTAACCAACAGCTAAGCCAATAAGTGTGCGACGGTGCGATAACAGTATAATCACGCAGTCAGCAAGGCAAGTGGCGGTTAGTGAAAAGCGGTGCGATAGGGCAATAACCATGTATTGCACAGTCACCAGGGAACAAACATTTAGGTTCAAGGCATTGTGAGTGCACAACTAAAATGCATTGCACACTCATAAAGTAATCATCAGCTTGTGTACAAGCATTGCGAGCACGCGACGATGATGCATCACCCAGTCGCAGATGAACCGGCAGCTCAGTAACAAGCATTGCGAGTGCGCGATGATGATGCATTGCCCACTTGCAGAACAATAGGCAGCTTATCTAGAAGTGTTGTGGGCACACGACAATAGGGCATCGCAAGGTCGCACATAAAATTTTAAGACTCGCAACAACGTGACTAACAAATCCGAGCTGAGAAAGATATGTTGACTTGTCAACATGGAAGATGGAAGCTGAAAAGTCAGAAAATGCCAAAATAAAAGAGAATGCCATGGAGGTAAATGATATCCATGTTGATAGTTATGTAGATGATGAGCTTGATGACAGTTATAGGAGGAAGATGAAGAACCAAAATAATTAGAATCTTCAGACAACAGGTAACCTAGAAACGGTTACGAACCAAGAACAGGCCGCGTTATTAAAATGGAGAGAAGAGCCATTGTAAGGTTGGAGAAGTTAGAGACTAAGGAGACTAGCATAGAAGATTGGATTTTACATTGTAATTGTCTAGTTTTCAATAAAGAATAGTTTTTGTGTTTTTCTGTGTGTGCTTCTGTTGTGCGCAGACTTCTGTAGAGTAGGATTTTGAATTCAGTCAAGTTTCATGGATGCTTTTTGACTCTTATAATCCATCCTATGGAGTGTGACCATCAAGAAGCATCCCTCATGTATTTTATTTTTGTTCCTGTGTTTGAGATTGAGAAGAGGCTAGTCAGAATTGTAGACAAGTCCTAGGCGAGCTAAATGGTCTGGCTAGAGAACTTGTAGGAGAGAGAGATAGAAGAAGAGAGGTGCATGACTGAATTTATTCAGTCATGAAGAGAAAGATAAGGTAGAGAGTGAAGCTTTTTGGTGGGTAGGAAACCTAGGAGAGAGGGAGTGTAGAAGTCCTTCTGGTTAGGGTCTGAGAGTAACCCTAAGAGACTCAAGTGTGAGTCTAGAGGATCCTGAAGTGAATAGGGTCCAAGGTGAGATTCCTAAGAAAGAGTAGGAGTCTAGGAGCAAGGTGACCTCCCCATCATGAAGTTTATAACATTGAAGAAGATTTAGAGGAGAACTTAGCAGCTCATGCAAAGATGAAGAAGAAACATGGAGTATGGAAGACCTTTCCTTTCATTATCGGTACTTCAAAATTTCTTTTATCATAGGTTAGAGTTATTCAAATTGAGATGATTTTTGTTTGTTGTGTTTAATTCCATACTGGTGTATGTAGGAAATGAGCTATGCGTCATAGCAGCAATCACGGGCATGTCTACAAATATGATTTTTTATTTGATTACCAAGTTCAACAAAAAAAGTATTGAGGGCACTCATATCATCAATATCTCTAATGGAGGGAATGTTCTATCTCTATTTATTGGTGCATTTATTTCAGATGCTTATCTTGGCCTCTTTTGGGCTATCTCCATTGGTTCATTTCTCTCCTTCGCTGTAAGTAATCCATTATTATTACATGGCCATGACTAGCTTTTATTTGTTACACTCTGATCTGTGATTTCCCATGTACAATGTTTACTCTTTTAATCAGGTCATGCAAATTCATGTTGACTAGAATAATAGTCACAGCTAATGAGATTATTATTTTATTTTATTATTTTCTTATTTATATAATGCTTCTACTAAGATCAGAAATGAAATGAGTGATGTTTCTAGTAGGCTCAAAACCTTTATTTTATTTTAGTGGTTGTGTATTTAATGTGACATGGAACAAAATACTTTGACATGAATGTGGTTGCGTACTATTATGAAGCACCGTAATTCCTTATATGATTACAAACTTATAATTCATAATATTTGACTATGTCTCCCCCTTAGTTTTGTTTGCAACACTATGAACATCTGCCAGAATATTAATCTTTATTGTTTCTGTGATATAGCTTACATTAGGCAGTAAGTTGATAGAGGATTGTGAGAAAAATTGATATTTTATATTCAAATAATATAAAATGATTCTAATATGACAACAATAGAGCATTCATTGATCCTCATCTCATTTGGTTGAAAGATAACTTTTTTTGGCTATGTTCAATTTGACAAACTGCATGGATTTCCTGTAGAAGTCAATGGTTGTTTGCTTTTTCCTTATCCTGAAATGGATTTTTTCCTTCAATACATGTAGCAAATATTGGTTGTATGTTTTAATAAAAATTTGCATTTGTAAGGAAATGTTTCTCAACATAGGGTATTCTTATTTATTTTCCAGACATTATACATGTCAAATTTAATTAAAATCACCATGGTTCAAGCCTCTAAAATTGCTAGTGTTGATGGGTGTATGAATTTGAAATCTTTTATGTTCACAATATTTGATACCCTAGTTGAATTACCCATTATACATGTATTTGCAAGCTCAATGTTTTCATGTGATCCATATAGATTTTTTTTTAAAGATGTATCAAGATAAATTAGTGCAAAGGAACTGGCAATTCAGTCCTCAATTATCTTTATATATATGCAAGGAAATATAATGATTTTAAGGCTTTGGGATTTGTGTTCATTTAACAGAAAAGTATGAAAACAACACTTTAAATTAGTTATGCAGGATTGAATTGACTGTTTTAAGAAGGTATTTATACTTTTATAGCTAGGGTTTTGCAGGAGATGTGAATAGCATAACAGTTGGTTCTGGCACAAATATACAAGACAATACTCTTGTGCATGTTGCAAATTCAAAACTTGCTGGAAAGGTTCTTCCCACAATTATTGGGAGTAAAGTTACAATTGGTATGTAATTATATTACTGTTACTTTTCATGAATTTATAAATGTAATTATATTACAGTTTATTTTCCTTAGTTGCTCTTTATTTTTTCCCTGAGATGCTCTATTGTATTTTCTCCTGCTCTGCTATGTATTCTCCCTCCTCCAACACTTTGTATGTTTCCCCCTGCATTTCTCTATGCTCCTCTTTATCTTTCATGCCTTCTCTCCTCTATATATTTTCCCTCACCATTGCTTTGTAACTTTCTCCTCGCAATGCTCTGTATATTATTGCAGTATGTTTAATTTCAGAAAATTATACTCCTTGTATGATAGTCCCTTGCCATTGATTATGGATTAGGCTTTTACACTCCTTATAGCATCAATACCTAAGAATGATGATTCATGCATTTGGAGAGCCATCGAATGACTCTCTTGAGGCTAATAGACATCACACCAACTTGGAACCTTAAACACATGTCTATCTTGATCTGAGTCTAGAATTCTTTGAAAAGATCCTTCTTGGGATAGTGAAAAGATGTAAATTGTGAACATCAAAGAGTCCATGAATAATGAATACAACTGAAAGATATCTAAGATATCCTGGAACAAAGATGGATATAATCCATGGAAAACTTTTTACATTTACCTTGATAACCTTTTAATATTTAACACTCATAACAGTTTTTGACATACTTTGTTTTGAATGTTTTTCATAACCATTTACTATCATAACCCTTGAACTATAGATGGAAAAAATTAAAATCATATTTAATAGAAAGTACTAGTATACATGGTATGATTATTCTTTAAAGGGTACTAGCTCAATGGAAGAGCACCTACTTTACAAGTAGGAGGATGGTGGTTCGATTCCATTGTGTCCTAATATGACTAAATATATGACTAAATTAATGACTAAATAAATGACTGAATATATGAATAAATAAATGACTAAATAAACAACTAAATAAATGACTAAATAAATGACTAATTCAATGACCAAATTAATGACCAAATAAACGACCAAATAAATGACTAAATAAACGACTAAATAAATGACCAAATAAATGACTAAATAAATAAATAAATCAATGACCAAATCAATGACCAAATAAATGACTAAATAAATGACCAAATAAATGACTAAAATAGTTTAGTCATAAATTTTTTCGCGAGATAAATGACCGGCAATAAACTACCACTGATCATGTGACCAAATTTGGTCATTTATCTACAATTTTTGGTAGTTTATTTGGTCATATATTGCTTTTTTGTACTAGTTAATTATAAGATCTATGGTAATGAAAAGTAAAGTTCAAAATCTAAGAGGTAGATTAAGCGGAAAAAGAAAGTTGTGAGCTCCAACAAAAAGTGCAAGTCACAAGGCCAGGTTAACCACCTAACCGAGTTGCAAATACATTGTATCAATTCATTTGAGATGATCTAATGGCTAAGCACAATTGAAGGAAAACCTAATCAATATTATTAAGAGGAAAAATAGATGCATATATATTTGATGAGTCTGTATGATTATACAGAAATGCTAGAGAAGTGAATAGTTGAAGAGATACTGAGAAGAGTAGTGAAAGAGTTGGAGAACCAGTCTAGAGGAGAGACTGATGAGTTGATGATTTGTTGGTGCTAGTAATTTTTAGAGAGAAAACAAAGGATATGATCAAGAAAAGTATAGTTGTAGAATCATAGGTTAAATTAGTACACTATTATTTACTAATCTTTGTAACAGAAAATCTCTTAACCGAGTGGACCTAACAAGTCCTTTGTAAATCCTTGAGAAAGGTAACATTATATAATGAATGTTTAAGCCCTCTAACCAAGCCACTCCTAATAGGATGAAGATCTTAACAGGTCTAAAGTAAATCCCCTAATAGGGTCACATCTAACAAATGTGCATTGTAATCTTTAACAGGATTGTCTCTTGACCGAGCATACTCCATAAAAGTATTTCTTTTTGAGGGTGACAATTCCCATGGAGGTTTTTTCCCAAATGGGTTTCCTCATTAAATCTAGTGTTACATGTGATACTTGATAACTGTAAATGTTATTTTATTATGTTATATATTCTTTATCAAGTTTGTGAAGTGTTTACAAGTTTTGATTGCTGCATTTGTTTGAATCACCGAGTTGAATCAGAGGTTTATATTTAAAGTGCTAAGTTAGAATATTTTCTAATTCACCCCCCCACCCTCTTAGTAAACCATCATAAGTAGGGTAAAACAATAATTTTTATTAGATCTAGTGCACTGAGAAGATAAGTTTGAAGGTACTTGAGTCAAATATCCAAAGACTTATTAGAGGGAAGCATTAAAGTTGAATACGAATAAGTTTTCTACATGGGAGAAAAAAATGAGTCTTCACATATCTGGTATTGGATACTATACACTGGATCATCTAGACAATGAGTACTCACCTCCACTATTTAGTCCTTTAATACTTGAGCAGATAAGAGAAAGACAAGAATATACAGAAGTGATGATAGAGATAACCTCTACTCTCACCGACCTAGAGTTCAATGATTTAGAAGGTTGTAACACCGCTAATAATATGTGGCATACGATTACACTAGTTTTTGGTAGAGATCAACATGTTCAAAAAGATAAGACTGAAATCTTAAGAGGAGAGTTTGTATCAATGAGAATGAAAGAAGGAGAAAACATCACAGCATACATCACAAGACTAAAGGAGATTACTATTGCTATTAGAGGTCCTGGTGGAACCATTAATGAAGAAGATGTTACAATAAATATTCTTACAACACTATTACCTATTTATGTCATTCAAGTTTCTATTATATAAGAGTTGAGATCCATTCAACTGATGGTTGTTACTTTGGATGCTACAATCCGTAAGCTAACTTCTTTTGAGCTAAATGATTTTTATAATAGTTTGTCTACGACTTCTAAGATTGAATCTGCATTCAAATCATCTTTGTCTATTGGGAAGTCTAGAGATTCTATATCTAGTGATGGATATGCAAGTAGTTCTAATGAAAGGTTTTATAGTTATAAGAGTGAGCTTGAAGATCTATATGTTGAAGATGAAAAGAATGAAGCTGAATTTGAAGTATTATTGGGTAGGAGACTACCGAGAGGCAAAGGAAAGTACAGAGGTAAGATACGTTTGAAATTTTATTCATGAAAAAATATTGGTCACATAGCTTCTAATTGTCCTCACAAAAATGATAAGAAAGATAACAAAGACAACAACAAGACTCAGAATAGACTTAGAAGACTCAGCTATTTTAAGAACAAAGGAAAGAAAGAATGTTGCATTGTTGAAGGAAGATTATCTAATGATGGCACCAATGATGATGAAGAAGAAGTTGTTTATGTTGATATTAAAGATGAATCTAATGAAGAAAGTTACATTGAATAAAAATCCCTAATATCACAAGTAAGTAAAAATGATACCTAGATTATAGACAGTGGTTTCTCACACTACAGGACTGGTGATATTGATAATTTTATTACTTTGAAAGAGCATAATGGTGGTAATTTTAGAGTTGTAAATGATGCCCCATATCTTGTGAAGGGAAAATGTTCTATAATTATATTGGAAAATACTACGTGTGATGATGTGTATTGGGTTGAAGGCCTGAAATACAATTTTTTGAGTGTGGAACAGTTAAATAATACCGGTCACTGACTGGAATTTCAAAACAAGAAGATTTAAATTATTTTATCAGAAGGTAAGTTTGATTGCTACCAGAGGTCAATCTAAAGGTAACTTGTTCTACCTTGAGACATCCATAACGAGTTATCTATTTTCTAAGATTGAAGATATATGCCTATGGCACAAAAGGCTATGTCATGTTAATTTTGACAACATAATCAAAGTGAGTAATAAAAATAGAGTAAGAGGTCTACCGAGTCTAGACAAACCTGTAAATTTAATGGGTAAGGGATGTCAAGTAGGTAAGATGACTAGATCAAGATTTACAAGAAAAACCTATACTACACAAGGTATATTGGAATTGGTACACACCAACCTGTGTTGTCCCATGAGAAAACATAGCTACTATGGAGATAGATACTTCATATTGTTTGTTGATGATTATTCTAGCATGATATTGGTTATGTTTTTAAAAGAAAAATATGATGCATTTCAAAATTTTAAGTGGTACAAGGATAGAGTTGAAAAAGAATCAGGGAGACAAATAAAATGTCTGAGACCTGACAAAGGAGAAGAGTTTAGATCTAATGAATTTACACTCTTCTATAATGAACATGGTATAAAGAGGTAGATGTCTGCATTGAGAACACCATAACAGAACGGTATAGCTAAAAGGAGAAATAGATCCATTGTGGATTTTTCTTGAACACTGATGATTGAGAATGGGATTTCTCAAACCTTCTAGGGAGAAGTAGTCAGCATTGTTTCTTATACACTTAACTAAGTCCAACTATAGAAGGGAACTAAAAAAACCCCTAATGAGATCTGGTATGGACACAAACCGAATGTAAATTAATTCAAAGTATTTGGAAGTAGGTGTTATATTCATAAAGATGCAAGAGATGGTAAATTTGAATATAAAGGAGATGAAGGAATATTTTTGGAATATTCTACTAAGAGAAAATCCTACAAATGTTTGAATAAGAATACAAACAAAATTGTAGAAATTGAAAATGTGAGGATTGACGAATTTGTAGAGAAGAATGATGAAGATAGCAAGAAGGAACCTGATGATTATCAAATATTTTTCTATGTACAAACCAAGATTCTTGATACCTTACCGAAAGAACAAACCAAGTAAGAAGATGAGTAGAGAGAGATTCTACCAAATTATGGAAAAGAAGAGATACCAATGGCTATCGAGACTATGTTGGAAAGGTATGTAAAGAGACACCACTCACTGAGTAAAATTATTGGAGAAAAGACTGCAGGAGTTTTGGAAAGAAGCAAGGTAAGAGAAAACACGTGCTTGATATCTAAACTTGAACCGATAAAAGTAAAAGATGTTTTGGAAAGTGAAGATTGGATGAAAGAAATGAAGGAAGAGATAGATCAAATTCAAAAGAATAATACATGGACTTTGGTATCGAGACCAAAATATAAGAAAATAATTGGTACTAAGTGCATTTTCATAAATAAGTTGAATGAGCATGGTAATGTAATCATAAATAAAGCAAGATTAGTTTATAAGGGGTATGCACAAGAAGAAGGAATTGACTATGGTGAAAATTTTGCACCTATTTCTAGATTAGAAGGAGTAAGGATCTACTAGAATATATGGCTTATGAGGGTTTTAAATTTTATCAAATGGATGTTAAGTCTCTATTTCTCAATGGTATTCTTGAAGAGGAAGTATACACTAAAAAAGATGAAGGATTTTCTGAGAATACTAACCAAGACATGGTATAAAAATTGCACAAAGCACTTTATGGATTGAAATAAGAATCCTGAGCTTGGTATGAAAGAGTGCATTCATATATAATCAAAATAGGTATTCAAAGAACCAGTGACAACATCAATGTGTATCTAAAATTTGATAGTACTAACAAAGTTTTAATTGCAAAGATGTTTGTTGATGACATTATCTTTGGAGGAAATGACACATTGTGTAGATATTTTGTTGAGGAGATGAGAAAGGAGTTTGAAATGTCTATGATTAGAGAGATTAAGTTCTTTATTGGACTTAAAATTCAACAAGTAAAGGATGGGATCTATATTAAACAAGAAAATTATATTAAGCAGATCCCAAAAAACTTTGGTATGGATGACTCAAAACTGGTTGGAACACCGATGGTCACTGGTTGCAAGTTATCTAAATAGGACGAGTCAGAAGAAGTCAATGAGATACTCTACCAATCAATGATTGGTAAGTTAAAATATGTAGTGCACAATAGATCTAATATTGCTCATGCAGTAGGAATTTTTGCAAGGTTTTCTTCTGATCCTAAGGAAACACATATGTCTATAGAGAAGAGAATTTTTAGATATCTGAAAGGCACTGAAGATTTCGGCCTAATACACAAGAAAGGAGGAGACTTTGACTTGAAAGTCTATACTAATGTTGATTGGGCTGGAAACATTGATGACAGAAAGAGTACAAGTAGAGCATCTTTATTTCTAAGAGAAAGACTAGTTACATGAATAAGCAAGAAGAAAAGTTGTATATCACATTCTATTGCCGAGGCCGAGTATATCACTACACCTATGAATTGTGCAAATATTGTGTGGATCAAACCTTTAATAAAAGGTATGCAAGAAGAGACCACAAATCCAGTCACTATCTATTGTGAAAATACAATTTCTATAAAAATAACAAAGAATCCAGTAATGCACTTAAATACCAAGCACATATCTATCAAGTATCACTCCTTGAGAGAGAAAGTACAAGAAAAGCTTGTAATATTGGAATATGTGAATTCAAAAGAATAGCTTGCTGACATATTCACCAAGCCACTATCAAAGGATTCTTTTGATTATGTCAGATTTAAATTAGGGGTCCTACACCTATCCAACATTCATTAATGCAAGAGGCATGTTGCATCAATTAAAGGACATGTCAGAATATCTAAATTTTGAGTTGATGCTAAGTTATCACACTTTAGGTGATGCCTAAAGTTGTGAAATGATTTATGTATGCAAAGAGAAATCAATACACACAAGGTATGATTCACTACCTAAAAAATATTGTGGGAGTATGGATCTTTGGCATTGTTGTCAAAGAGGGAGAACTATTTAATTGATAAATCCACAAGGGAGAAGTAAGCACAAGGGTGAAGTAAGTATAAAGGAGAATTATAGTAAGTGATGAATACACAAGTAAAGAAGACTAAATGTAAGAGGGAGACTGTGATTGAAGGAAAAGAGGAAGAACAAGCTAAGAGGAAGAAGAGATAATACAGAGAGATCCGAGTATACCATCATCAATTGAAAGTGTTTCCATCAATGTCAAAAAGGGATATTTTTAACCAACTAATGGTAATGGTGATGAAGACCAAGTTCAGAAGACTAAAGCAAGTAAAATGGTTAGATCAATTGTTAGTTTGTCATTGATGCTGAGCAATTAATTTTTGGTTTATATTAATATACCATATCAATCGGAGAGGAAATTAATTGGGTAGATAATAAAGATCATACAATGATAAGGAACTATTGGTATAATTGTTTTTACTTAATATTTGATGTTTTTCAGTTAGTAAATAAGAAAGGTCAAATCGGTAAAGGGAATAGCCTAGTTACCGAGAAGTGAAGTGTTAGTCGGTCGAGCAAAGAAAAAATAGTCACCGAGAAAAGTTGAAAACTAAGTAAGGTCAGTTACTGAGAAAGGTTGGTAACTGAGAAAAGTCAGACACCGAGTGAAGATAATCACTGAATTCACCAAGCATAGAGAAAAGTTTGAATATAGATTGGATTCAAGGAGAAGAACAAATTTAATGTGAAGGAATAAATATAAAGAAGATGCTAAGGATGAAGGCAAAGTTTGTTACAAGATCTATGGTCATGAAAATTCAAGTTCAAAATCTAAGATGTAGATTAAGTGGAATAATAAATATGAGGCAAGGTTAACCACCTAACCGAGTTGAAAATACATTGTATCCTTTTATTTAGATGATCTAACAAATGAGTGCAATTGAAGGAAAACCTAATCAATAAGATTAAGAGGAAAAATAGAAGCATATATATTTGATGAGTCTATATGATTATACAGAGATGTTGACAAAGTGAATAGTTGAAGAGATACCAAGAAGAGTAGTGAAAGAGTTGGAGAACAAGTCTAGAGGAGAGACTGATGAGTTGATGATTTTTTGGTGCTAGTAAGTTTTAGAGAGAGAGCAAAGGATCTGATCAAGAAAATTATAGTTGTAGAATCATAGGTCAAATTAGTACACTTTTATTTAATAATCTTTGTAATAGAAAATATCTTAACCGAGTGGACCTAACAAGTCCTTTTGTAAATCCATGAAAAAGGTAACATTCTAGGATGAATGTTTAAGCCTTATAACCAAGCCACTCCTAACATGGTGAAGATCTTAATAGGTCTGAGGTAAATCCCCTAATAGGGTCACATCTAACAAATGTGCATTGTAATATTTAACCAGATTGGCTCTCAACTAAGCATACTTCAAAATAGTATTTCTTTTTATGGGTGACAATTCCAATGGAGGTTTTTTCCCAAATTGGGTTTCCTCATTAAATCTGGTGTTACATGTGATGCTTGATAACTGTGAATATTATTTTCTTATGTTATATGTTATTTATCAAGTTTTTGAAGTGTTTACAAGTTTTGATTGCTACATTTATTTGAATCACTGAGTTGAATCAGAGGTTTAGATTTAAAGTGTTAAGTTATAATATTTTATGATTCAACCCCCCCCTCCCCCTCTCAATAAACCATCATTACTAGGGTAAAACAATAGGAGGAACCTTGATGACTCAGAGAATCCTATGTCACAGAGAACAAGATAAGGAATCTATACAGAGGAATAATTTGTTTAGAATAAGATGCAAGGTATAAGACATGGTGTGCAATGTTTTCATAGACATTGGTAGTTATGATAATCTTTCCTTGGAGGAATTGGTTGACAAACTAAAGTTGCACATGTTGAAGCATCCTAAAACCTACCAAATTGCATGGATACAAGATGAACACAAGGTACCTGTAAGTGAATAATACCTAGTTAAACTCAAGATCAAGAAGTATTATGATGAGGTTTTGTGTGATATTATGCCTATGGATGTGTTTCATATCATGTTGGGTACACCATAGAAGTATGATAGGAAAGCTATACATGATGGGAGGAAGAATGTATATACCATTGTTACTAATGGGATGAAGCAAAAAAAATTAACTTTAGAGGAACCCCTTAAGATTGAAGTATGTACTAATGAAAGGATTTCTTTATTGGATGGAAGAAAGTTCTTGGATGGCATGAGGCATGGTAAGGTGTGTTTACCTTTAGTAACCAATAATTTTAATGAGATAATATTAGGAGAAGAACACCCAAAAGAAATCACAGGATTGTTGAGTGAATATGTAGACATCATATCAGATAATGTCCTTGATATATTACCACCTATGAGGAGTATTATTCATTGTATGGATCTAATACTAGGGGCTTGTTTTCCTAACAAAGAAGCCTATAGGATGACACCTACAAAGAATGAAGATCTCAATAGGAAAGTACAATATTTTTTGCAGTGGGAATTGATCAGAGTAAGTCTAAGTCCATGTGTAATGCCTCCAATGTTAGCACCTAAGAAAGATGGACATGGAGGATGTGTACCAATTGTAGAGCCATCAACTGTATCACAATCAAGTATTAGTTTCCTTTATAAGGGATGATGATTTGATGAATTTTTTTGGTGAAGCTAGATATTTTACCAAGATAGATTTGAATGTTGGAATTATTGGAATGATGTACTAACAGGGGAGGGTGAATCAGTACCTTTAAAACTTTTTATGTAGTTGGCCCATTAACCTTTGTGTCATCAGATTTGTATATTCCTATCTATCTGTTCATCTTTCTATATGTATGTGAAATCATAATATAAGTTCTTTACATGTGTAAACATTCAAGAAACATAAATGAAAGTAAATAACACATAACACATGATATGATATCGTAGGAAACCCCTATTAGGAAGTAAAAACTATGGTGCAGATGTCTACCCACAAAACTTCACTATTTGCAGATAAGAAGGGAGCTGGTAAAGACTTACAATTGATCACTTATGATGATCTACCCTGTTAGGAGTATTAGAGTGGAGACATGTTAAGATCTACTTCATTTGAAGCTTTAGCAACACTGTTAAGTGTGCACTCTATTAAGATATTTATCAAAGAACTGTTAAGTCCACCTTCTACAAAAGGATTTTAGATGTGATGCACTTGTTAGAATGCAACTACAATATAATTGTTGATCTGAGAGTGAATGAAATCTCTAATTTCTGATAATAGATCCTGTAAAGCTTACAATGTGTATGTAACCACCTTAAGTGATTGAATAATACCTTTACTCTGCTCATTGGTAGCCTTTCTATGTTCTTGAGAACTAATTGATCTATTTCTGAACTTTGTATGAATTCTCTTCTTCTACTTAGATGTTCTCCATGGCTACTATCATTTATCAATTGATTACAAGTCTCTCTCATTACAAATGATTTAACATCTATTTATACTAGTTTCTAGCTCTATTCTTGATTCACGCTTTTCAAATTAACTCTAGATCCAAGGTTTACAACTTGACCTTGATCTTTAGTTAGATATGTTTTAGATCCATTAGGATGCTTTAAAACCTTCACAATTTTGTTTCTTGACCCTCAATTAAAGATTTAAAACAAATAAAAGCTTTATAAATAGAATTATAATGTTTTATCTAACGTGTAAAGTCAGATCCACTTTTTGCGGGTTCTGTAACTGACTGTCAGTTATGTCAGTTTTGTACTCTGTCGGTGTCCCTTAATTGAACTGTTCGTTGGGTATGCCTTCTCTGCTCTGTCGGCGATGTTCTCAAAATTATATCGCTGATAATTCTTGTCGTCGATTTCATTCTTGTCAATGTTCGTCAGGCAATTCTATACTCAACATTTTTATGATAGACATTGTCATCTCGTCGGGTATGCTTGCTGTCTGTCGGTTATGCCTATACCGATGACCTTTATCATGTTTTTCCCTGTAAGTATACTAATGGAAAAACTTAATGTCAGCGATCTCCCCCTTTGACATTAGTATCAAAAACTGATATGTGCAACATACTTGATGTATTAGTATGTACACCTGTGTATACTTCTTCCTTAGTCATGAATGACCCCCCCTACGCATATGCCGGTAAGTGTAAGTTTATGTACATTTCTATTCTTATTGTACATACATTATACATAGCCTCATATAGTATATTGTATATATGTATACATTCCTCCTTTTTCTACTAAAGTATATTTGTACATATGTATACATGAACCTCCTTTTTTGATAATGAGGGCAAAGGTACTTAAAACTTGTTAAAAATGTGAGAGTGTCAGGCTTTGATTTCCTCCATCATTTTCTCCCATTTCTCCTTTAAATTCTCAAGAGCCATGTGCTCAAGTGTTATCCTCACATGCATGTCATATATGTTGTCTACCATAGACATTTCTAGGGTTGAGATCAAATTTCGTGCATCTATAATATGTTGTTGTAGAGTGGTGAGGTTTGGCAATATGTGAGCTTGTAGCTCTGTAACTTCATTTCTGAATTGTGTGTCTGCATCCCATATCTCTTTTCTCAATCTTTTTACCTCTATGATCTTTTCATGATGCAACTTTATTGTGTTTGCATCATAGCTTAGACTTTGTGCACTAGATGTTAGATCTAAATATAGTTGTGACAACTTTTCACTATTTTCTTTTGTGAAATTTTCTAGTGTGCACAATTTCTGAACTAAGGTAACAACTTTAGTAATAATAGGTTCTAATTGACTTTCTATTTTAGAGAGCTTTACCTTCTTCTCTGCCACTTCTTGGCTGATCTTCTCAACTAGTTTGTGTTGATACTTCATTTCCGCTTGTTCTTCCATTGCCTTCTCTGCATCTACATTTTGATTTGTGATGGCATCGGTAAGAACTTCTATTTGTTACATGAATGATATGTCATTTTCTATTTTGATATCCAGAACAAGTTGATGTAGAATTTCCCTTGCCTTATCAAGTGCTTGGGCTTCCCTATGTGCCTTTTTCATCTTCTCTTGTATTGCTTTTCTCTGACACATCACTCCAAAATTTTGAAGTGCTTCAGTATCTTAAGTAGATACATCCCACTTGGGTATCTCAATTACCTCATCAAGTGTTACCACCAAGATATCTTTCTTTATTACTTTCTTCTTCTTTTTCTTTGGCTGGGAGGTAGATTGGTGTACTACCATTTGTAAACCTTGAGATTGGATGGATTTTGTAGGTAAGGGTCGAGAGGATGAGGCATCTTGTTGTTTCTATTCTGAGTCCACCGGTTGGTTTTGTGAAGACTTCTCTTCATTTTCCTTGGGTGTATCAATAGATTTATCTTCCTTTTCTTCCATGCTTTCATCCTGCTTAAGTTCTTCACTCTTTTCTTTCTCTTCATCCTTTCTCAATGTTTCATCTATTTTATTATCTTCTCCTTTGTCTTTTTTAGTAGACAACTCTTGCTAAGTGTCAATTGCATCCTTTATGTCTGTGTCTGTATCTTTTTGAGTATCTGATGCACCTTTATTTTCATCATTACCTGTGTCCTTAGGTATATCATCATATTTCTTAGATGCTTTCTCATGACTTGATTCAATATCAATAGCTTGTATCAAAATTTTCATATTGGTTGGTGTATTGACCTCTATAGTGCCAGTATTTGTATCCTATCCATCGATATTTCCCTGTGTAACATTGATATCTTCATCCTTTTTCACTTCTTTTGTAGGGTCTTTTCCTGTAGTGTCATTGATAATGTTATCCAACCATGATTCATCATTGATATCTTCAGTCATGTTACCTTTTATTGTCAACTCTTCTTTGGTAACCTCTTCTTCATTACTCAAGTCAATATGAATTGGACTTGGTGGAACTTGGCTTTCATCAGTCTGAGTTTTGTCAAGAGTAGTGTCGGGCCATTCCTCATCTACAACTTTAGTGTGTTTGTGGCCTATTGTTTCACTCTCTTCTTTGTCTAATTCCACTAATGAGTCATATTTTGCATCCTTAATGATGATGTGTTCCTTCTCCGGGCTAGCTTCCTTAATGGGCTGGTTAAGTATCTTGCACCACTTTTTAATGTTGTCTTGATCAAGATCAATCAGCTTCCCTTTGAGAAATTCATATGCTCTCATTTTTGGCGAGAATTGCTTTTCATAATTCTTCGTCATCTCATTTATTTCTTCCTTATTTGAATCTGAAGGCATTAGATTAACAAGTACTCTTTCTCTTATTTCTTTTTCCTGATGCAGTGCAAATGTCTATCTAGCAGATAATCTCATTGATAGTTCCTTGGGAACATCATATTCTGAGAATATTAGTGGAACATAATGGTGTTTGCACATTTTAACTATTATAGCTTCTTCTATCTTGTTTTGATCCTCTGGATCAAATTTTAACCATTTTCTAATGTTAGGATCAGAAATAGATGGTGATTCTAAGATGCTCTTACATATTTCATCAATTATCTTTGGAATCAAGGGTTCTTTCCCTTTTTGCACATCTATGTCAGCTTCATCCATAGTGGAGTCTTCTAGATCCTCTTTTGTCCTAACCCATTTCCTCCTTTTGGTCTGAATATCTATTGGTGAGACCGGTTTTCTCTTGTAGGTTCTCACTTTACCTTTCTTAAGTGGTCAAGGAGTTGGTTCCTTTGTAGTTTTGCTTCATGTTCTTGAAGTAGCTGAACTATTCTTGCTTTCTTAGGTGGAGGTGGAGGTGGTGAATATGATTGTGTACCCTCTGAATCATTCTTTTCTATTTCTTAACTGATAGGTGACTGGCCTTCAGTTTGTTCCTCCTTTCCTTCTATTTCCTCTTCACCTTCTTCAGTAACTGCAAATTTCTTGGTTAATTTTTTAACCATTTTTTTCTTCTTGTTTATAATTTTCTTGACAGCAAGATCTATCTTGATCTTTGTTTTGGATTCTTCATAAGTGTCAAATCTTTCTTTCTTGTTGTCAATTGGTTCATTCAATAGTGCCTTGATGCACTCAGTGGCTTGTCCTGTTTTGATCTCATATTCTAAATGTGATAGCCAGGAATTCCTAGGTACTGTTGTTTTGATATAGGTAAAATCAGTATCTATCATAAAACATATATCCTTTTTGTATTCTTCTATCAAACTTTCAGGTATCCTTGTTCTAGCTTGCATCTTTTCCTTAATACCTTTGAAATACTCATTCATTAGGTCATCAAAATCTGTACCTAATGACTCTATATGCTCACATATCTATATGGTTGCAGGTTTGCTTGTATCCCATACTACTTTGCCTATGGAAGGAAAGTATTCTTCAAAGTAAAAGAATATGCACATAATGAGGGAACCAAACTTAAAAGTGTTTGTCCTTGAAGATCTTATGGTGTTCATGTTCTCCTCAAGTTGATTCAACAAAATATCTGCAAGATCCATCTTCTTTCCTAGTTTGATGATCTTGTAGGCTGTGCTCATAGAAATGCTTGCTATGTTATTCATTCTATAGGCTTGAAATATCTTGTATCCTACCACACATGCACCAAACTTGAGTTCCTTGTCAGTGATAGTGCTAACCTTGAGACCTCTCTTGTCTAATTTTGCACCAGTTATCTTTTCCACTTCCTTCAGGGATGGGTGCTTGTGAGCTTGTGGTTTATCAGTTGTAGGATATCTAGTAACTACATGAATAACATCCTTTGTTATTCATTTTGTCTTATTAAGCCATAATGTCTGGTTATGCATTCTGCTGAGAACTATCCATATCCATTCAGTCTTAAAAACTCTAGGAAAGTGTAATGCATTCATGAGACCTTTCACTTCCAAATGCTTGTGCTCTTCTTTTAGGTTTCCAGCTTCATCACAAAGTTCCCTATAGGAACTTTCTAGGTCCAGATCTCCTAATTCTAATATCTTGCAATGTATATAGGACCTTACGTCCTCTACCAGCAAAACCCTAGGTGGGATTCTGGAGAATGCTCTGGAATCATCAAGTTGTGATGTAATTTATGGGTACAGCTTGTATATAGGCTCAACACAAGTACCTCTGCTAATAAGATTGATTGTTTCTTCTTATCCTCTTTCAACTTTTCAACTCTAGAATTAGATGCCATCATTTTTAGAAATTTAGGGCTTTTCATAATTTAAACAGTGTAGTCAGTGAATGCAGGTACTTACTGAATCTCTTTGATCGCTCATGAATCCTTTGAGTTCAGTTGGAATCTTGCTGAGGTCGCACTTAAATTTTCTCTCCAATCACTTTGCTTAGCTCTGCTTGGTTGCTCAAAAATCATGGGTGCAAAATGAGTTCTTTCGTCATGCTTTTATAACTTTTTTGCCCTAAGTTGTCATTAATTCCCAACAACTTGTCAGTATACAAAGACTGAGTTCGTCGGTTGAGGCATAAGTGACATCTTTGGTGTAGGTGCAAAGTGTCAGGGTTGCTAGCAGCTTTGGTGACTTCACTGATGATTGTCGGTAAAATGACAATGACAACTTCTGTTGGCTCAAGGATTACCAATGCTCATCGGTTTACACTTAGCAACTTGGCTTTTGTGTAATGACCGATACATTTCGGTAAGTAGTGTTAACTTTTCTATGTGTGTTCACCGATGCTAATTTGTACCCATTAACTGATGGTTTTTTTTTTAAATAATAATATAAGTAACAATATAGTGCATCTTCAATAATGCTAATTTTGTCTATATGATCAATATGTAAATGGAACCGATGCATAATATAACTTGTCATAATGTAGTTCCATACTTACTTGTGCAATTTAGTTGGAGATAGTGATGCCATCAGATCCATTGGATGGGGTGTTATCATTTTCATTTCTTTCTCCAACACCTTCAGTGTTTGTGGCTTTACCCACATCTTTTTTCTCATCTTCTTGATGTCATCAATGGTGTTTCCATTGGGATAAGTGCTTGCTTCTGTCAGTCAGTCTTTGCAATCTTTAATCACATGTCCAACCTTATGACAATGTAAACATGCCACACCTATATTGAACCATCCTCTTGGTTTTCTAGTCCATTTTCTCATATAGTTGGCAGATATATGACTATACCTTCCACATGTTGTACAATTTACCCATGTGTTATAGTCCCAAACACATGAGTTACCTACTCTTGTCGGTTTGTAGCCATTATTAGGTTCTTTTGGTGTCCATTCTTTCTTATTCCTTTTCCAACATTCCTGATATGTATGTCCATTCATTTTGTAGGTAGGATAGTACTTGTCCATGTAGGTTTCCTTCTTTGGATTTGTCATCTTGGATCTGCATTCATATGCCTTGTGTCCTTGCTTGTGACATTTATAACAATTACCAATGAAAGTAGATTGTGATTGAGGAATACCTTTCATTTTGTTTTTGCAAATGTTTGAGGTCTGGCCTAGTTTTCCACAATGATTTCATGGCAACTTCTTGGTCCTTGGAGTTGTATAAACATTCCTTTGATCTGATTGATTAGACAATTCTCCATTGTTGGTGTACCCTATTACTGTGTAGTTGTTGACTCTTCTTTGACCGTCAAGGAAATCATCCATTCTTTTATTGTTATCTTCAGCTTTCTTGATCAATTCATTGTGTTGATTCTGAATTTTGATTTCATGCTTTAGTTTCTCATTCTCTTCCCTTAGCTCACCGATTATCTATATTCTTTCAATGAGTTAAGTATTTAATCTATTTGCCTCTTGACTGATAAGAATAATCTAGTTGGTAATCTCATGGTGATGATCAGTAAGTCTTTGAATCTATGATTCTTTTTCTTGTAGCTTCTCTATAATTTTCCTCCTATCATCAATAGCCAATATTCTCTCTGATTCAGCTTTTCTTGAATCATTCATAACATCAATCATTTTTACCATCTGAGTCTCTTGACCAATTTGCAGCATCTTGATTTTCTCTGTCAGATGTAGATTGACTTCTTGACAACTTGTGATCTCTTCTATTGGTGTGTCTGAAGCTTTTTTTGTTGATGATTCAACATAGTTGAAGTAATCTGGGATCTCCTCTTCTTGATAATCTTTTTCATTAAGCATAGTTGTCATGATCTTTCTTTCATCAAGAAACTTTCTCATACTTACTCTCATCTCTTTATACTGCTCATAGTAAATCTAAATTCACAATTGCTCATTCTCAATAGTCTTGTCTAGTCTGTACTTTTCCATTGTGTTGATATTTTCTCTTAAGTCTTTAATTTTTTCAAAAAAATGACTTAGCTCTAATACCAATTGTTGGAATTATTGGAATGATGTACTAAGAGGGGAGGGGTGAATTAGTACCTCTAAAACTTTTTATGTAGTTGGCCCATTAACCTTTGTGTCATCAGATTTGTATATTCCTATCTATCTGTTCCTCTTTCTATATGTATGTGAAATCATACTATAAGTTCTTTACATGTGTAAACATTCAAGAAACATACATGAAAGTAAATAACACATAACACATGATATGATATCATAGAAAACTCCTATTAGGAAGTAAAAACTATGGTGGGGATGTCTACCCATAAAACTTCACTATTTACAGATATGAAGGGAGTCGGTAAAGGCATACAATTGATCACTTCTAATGATGTACCCTGTTAGGAGTATTAGAGTGGAGACATGTTAAGAGCTACTTTGTTTGAATCTTTAGCAACACTGTTAAGTGTGCACTCTGTTAAGAGATTTATCAAAGAACTATTAAGTCGACCTTCTACAAAAGGAGTTTAGATGTGATGCACTTGTTAGAATGCAACTACAATATAAATATTAATCTGATAGTGAATGCAATCTCTAATTTCTGATAACAGATCTTGTAAATCTTACAATGTATATGTAACCACCTTGAGTGATTGAATAATACCTTTACTATGCTCGTCGGTAGCCTTTCTGTGTTCTTGAGAACTGATTGATCTATTTATGAACTTTGCATGAATTCTCTTCTTCTGCTTAGATGCTCTCCATTGTTAGTATCATTTATCAACTGATTACAAGTCTCTCTCATTACAAATTATTGAAGATCTATTTATACTAGTTTCTAGCTCTATTTTTGATTCACGCTTTTCAAATTAACTCTAGATCCAAGGTTTACAACTTGACCTTGATCTTTAGTTAGATATGTTTTAGATCCATTAGGATTCTTTAAAACATTCAAAATTTTCTTGCTTGACCCTCAAGTAAAGATTTAAAACAAATAAAAACTCTATAAATAGAATTACAATGTTTTATCTGATGTGTAAAGTCAGATCCACTTTTTGCGGGTTCTGTACTTGACTATCAATTCTGATGGTCAGGCTGCTCTGTCAGTTCTGTTAGTGTTGTACTCCATCAGTGTCCCTTAATTGAACTATTCATCTGGTATGCCTTTTCTTCTCTACCAGCGATGTTCTCAAAACTGTATCGTCGATAATGCTTGTCGTCAATTTGACTCTTGTCAATGTTCATCGGGCAATTCTATACTTAGCATTTTTATGATAGACATTGTCATCTCGTCAAGTATGCTTGAGGTCCATCGGTTATGCCTTTTATTGATGACCTTTATCACATTTTTCCCTTTAAGTATACTAATGGAAAAACTTAATGTCATCATTGAAGACTGGATATCATAATATCAAAATCAAAGAAGGTGATGAGTGGAAGACCGCATCAAAGACAAATGAAGGATTGTACAAGTGGTTGGTAATGCCCTTTGGATTATAATGCACCTAGTACTTTCATGAGGTTAATGAGTGAAGTTTTGAATAAATCCTTAGGTAACTTTGTCATTGTGTATTTGGATGATATCTTGATTTTCAGTAAGAGAAAAGAGGAGAATTTGATGCATGTTAGACACGTATTGTGGAGGTTAAGAGAAGAGAAGTTACTAATCAACATAAAGAAGTGTACTTTCATGAAACAAGAGTTATTATAACTGGGATTCGTAATATCTACTTAAGGGTTGAAGATAGATCTGGAGAAAGTGAAATCCATTGTTGAGTGGCCTACACCAAATAATGCTGGAGAGGTAAGATCATTCCATGGGTTGGCTAGTTTTTACCGAAAGTTAATCAGAAAATTTTGTTCAATTTGTGGACCAATGACTGAAACTATGAGAGGAGATAGGAATAAATTTAAGTGGACACATGGAGCACAATGGATTTTTTAATTATTGAAGAAAAACGTTACTGAACAACTGGTGTTAGCTTTACCTAATTTGAATAAGGTATTTGAAGTAGACTGTGATGCTAGTAGAAATACAATTGGAGATGTCTTGAGTCAAGATGGGAGGCCTATTGCATACTTCAGTGAGAATTTGAATGATGCTAAAAGAAGGTATTCAGTGTATGATCAGGAAATTTGTGCCATAATCCAAGCATTGAATAAATGGAGACATTATTTGTTATCAATGGATTTTATATTATATATTGATCATCAAGCATTAAGTACTTTAGCATTCAAGGTAAGTTAAATAAAAGACATATGAGATGGGTTGAGTTCATACAGAACTATACATTTGTGTTGAAATATAAGAGTGGTGTGACAAATTGAGTTATTGACTCCTTGAGTAGGACAAGAGCTTTGTTAACTTAAATGAAGATAACAGTATTGGGATTTAATGAGTTAAAAACATTGTATGAGGATGATCCATACTTCACTAAACCTTGGAAAGCTTGTATAGAACCTATTGTTGTAGACACGAGTAAGTGGTTAGATTATTTTATTTAGGATGGAATTTTATTCAAAGGTATTTAGTTGTGTATACCCACAAGTTATATGAGACATAATCTCATTAAGGAAAAACATAGTGGATGTTTAGAAGGACATTTTGGCATTGATAAGACAATAGCTTTGGTGAGTGGCCACTACTTTTGGCCGCAAGTTTAGAAGGATGTGCAAAATTTTGTTGAGCATTGTAAGGTGTGTCAAGTTGCAAAGAGTGGTATTTATAATGTGGTATTATATACACCTTTAACAGTTCCGTTAAGACCATGGGAAGAGATTAGTATGGATTTTGAGCTTGGTTTTCCAAAGACACAAAGAAGCTATGAATCATTTTTTGTGGTTGTAGACAATTTTTTTTAAATGACACATTTCATTCTTTGTAAGAAGACTACAGATGCAGTAGATGTAACTAATTTATTTTTCAGGTAGATTGTAAGATTACATGGATTACCTAAGAGAATTGTTTCAGGTAGTGAAAGTAGGTTTTTTGGCCATTTTTGGAGAACACTTTGGAGGAGGATGAATGCTTATTTGAAGTATAGTTCTACTTTTCATCCATAGACCAATAGATAGAGAGAGGTTGTGAACATGAGTTTAGGGAATTTATTGATATTTTTAATTGGAGATAAGCCTAAAAATCTGGAGTTAGTTTTCCTCAAGAAGAGTTTTCTTATAATAATTCAGTAAATAGGAGCACATGGAATATACCATTTGAGATAGTTACTAGTTTTAATCCTAAAGGAGGGGTAGAAATGAGGGATGTCAGTCATGATTTTAAGAGGAATGTTGAAGGAGAAGAAGTTTTTGAAGTTATGAATTCATTACACGAATAAGTGAGACAACATTTGGAGAAAATGAATCAAGCTTAAAAAAGGAGAGAAGACATAAAATGAAGACATAAGGAATTTTAGGTAGGAGATAAAGTTATGGTGTACTTACAAAAGGGTAGATTTCTTGTTGGTACTTACAACAAGTTAAGGATGAAGAAATTTTTCCCTTGTAAGATCTTGAAGAGATTTGATTCAGGGATTACTTATGAAGTAGAGCTACCAGTTCACCTAAACCAAATGAATCAACAGAAAACTCAAATAAAAAACACATCCTTTCCAAATCTAACCTATCTACCATGTTCCAATTACCTATATTTTCACTCTCATCATCATCAATAATTCATCATATGAGGCTCTTAATTAACTCTTACATACCATGCAGACAATTAAACTGCATGTCAATTCCGACCTCACCAAAGATCCACCTCCAAGCGTCAATGAAAAATTCCCAATGACATTAGACAACATTCGAGTGGTACACAAAATTATGGGAATAGAAACACACAATAACTCTAATATCTTAGCTATGACAACTTGTCACATTTTATCCACTAGAATTCGACAACTTTCTAGTCATGTGAGATAAGTTTCCAATGTTGGATAATTTTATGGAATTAAATGTTCAAACAAATACCTTATCGACTAAATTATTGATTTATCATTAATTTAGGTATCTTTCAAATAAAAAATCATAAGAAAAGCTTAAAATTCAGATAAAATTTAATTTTCTTAGAGATCAATAAAAAAAATTGCTCGAAAAAACCCTTCATTTATAAAACCCTTCACTTAGGGCCCGTTTGTTTGCTAGAATTGGAATGGAATTTGTTGGATTAATCTATGGAAAGGTAAGTGTTAACAGGGGATGGGTGAATCAGCACTTTAAAAACTTTTAACTACTATTCTTTACTCTTCACCAAACTGAATATCATTCATAAAAACATTAGAAAATATGTAAATTAAATTAGAAAACCATGACATTTAACTCCATGATTTTTGGTCACACAAAAATCCTTTGTTAGAGGAAAAAACTGTTAGAATACTTTAGAGATAACTGAGAGGGGGTGGGGTGAATCAGTTATCAGCAATTTTAAATCTTTTTTACTTATTAATCTAGATTGATATAAATTAAATGCACATTTAGATAACACATTACTCAACACATCAATTTGGTTATGGGGAAACCAAATGGTAAAAACCCCGGTGGGAATTAGTACCCACAAAGAACTATACTATTTATAGTGATCCCTGTTAAAAGATCTTCCAACCCTGTTAGGAGTTGTA
>MU223672.1:746576-765553 GCA_018584345.1 Thuja plicata
GTAAAAACCCTGGTGGGAATTAGTACCCACAAAGAACTATACTATTTATAGTGATCCCTGTTAAAAGATCTTCCAACCCTGTTAGGAGTTGTACATTACAATGCAGTAGTATAGTGACCTGGTTAAGAGTCAAACCCTGTTAGGAGTCTTTTACAATAACCCTGTTAGGGGTGGAGGACTCACTATCCAAGGACTCACTATCTAAGGACTCACTATCCAAGTGGTGAAGGCTACAACCTTCTGGTTATTTGTTACACACTGTATCAACAAGGTGAACTGTTGTTCGTGACATTGCTTGTCTGATTAGTTCCTTTTGTGCACCGATGCTTCAACCTCTTGTAAAGCACTACAACAATATTCTTTGTATTCTGAAATCTTCAACTTCAATATCTATATTATCAACATATGATAAATATAGCTCTGCTGCTTTAACACTCTACTCTGCTTTTCTAATCTCTGGCTTTCGCAACTCTTCTTATCACAAATGACCTTCTATAAGTATATACACCAAGCATGAGATCATGGGACCTATAGGAAAACTCTTCTTAATATCATTGTTATCTCTACTAAGCGTGCAAGCATAATTACAACCGTGCAAGTACTTACTGAATAGATGCATCGCTTCACTAAGTCGGCTTCATCAATTTAACCATAACTTTGCAATCTTCTTGAAACATGTTTGGCATGTTTAGATTAATATCAACAACTCATAACTCATCTTGAATATACACACACATATCCTAAAGATAGGTGCAACTCGATCAACATGTTACATACATCAGCCTTAAACCGTTATTCCTCTAGAACTGTAACCGTCAATAACAGAATTACATATCTTTACTGAAACTTCATATCTGGGTCTGTGTGTATGAACATAGCATAGTAAACATGTCAAAAACATGTATCTATCCACGTTGGTCTTCATGTCATCATATGGATAAGTACATATATAAGTACTACTGTGTATTATATGTTGTCATCAATGACAAACATACAATCAATCAACTATTTAGAATCAAATCGCCAACAAAAACTGCGGTGGGGATGACACCCATAATCCTTCACTGCTGTAGTATGAAGATTGCTCAGTTAGAGCTACAATGTTAGCTACTTATGATAGCTTACCCTATTAGGAGTACAAAAAGACTTATGTCGTCTACCTTGTTATAGGATTTTACAATCTCTCATTTAAGAGATGTACCCAGTTAGAGGATTTACAAAATAATAACTATTAGGGCATACCCACAAAATGGGATTTCTACTCTCCTAAATATTACAAAAATGTGTGCAGGTATGTATCAACCATAATGTTTTTCAGACTCTTTATGCTCTGTAAGTGCATTACCTCATTCGGCACTCAGTAAATTATCTTTTATGCACCTTAGAACTTTTGCATTCTAACTCCTTTAGCTCTATCCCTGTAACTTCTTATGTCTTTGCAATTTTCACCATCATCTATCATCTTCATGTTCTATTATTTTTATATGATCTTAAGGTGGTTAACCTAATTTAGATCCTTCTTCTTTTGCGGTGGAGTTGAAGTAGTGCAAGGTTGGTTTCATTCCCAACGTATTTATTATTCTTGTCTTTCATTGGTTGAGTTACCTCCTAAACATGTGCAATCATATTATTGAAATCCCAATGTTCTACCAAAATTTTACCTTGAAAATTGTAAAAATTTTCCCACTTGGTGTCTAGGTTCAATGTATCAAATTTGAATTTTTATGTCAGCTCTGGTATATGTTAGAAGCTAGGGTTGTCATTTCACCAAAAGATCAACCTTTCAATGCTTGATATAACCACTAGACTTATAGAAGACACATGAGGCTATTAAACCATGTCACAAATCTCATGAGGGAAACTGGCCCACTTCCAATAATCCCCCTCCCAATGTCACTCACCATGGCCTGCATGATTCAAACCTATGACCAAGCCCCGATACTAATTTTTAGAAGCTAGGGTTTATGTTGCACCAAAAGATCAACCTTTCAATGCCCGATACAACCACTAGACTTATAGAAGACACAAGAGGCTATTAAAACATGTCATGCATCTCATGAAGGACATTGGCCCACTACCAATAGTATACTTAGTAGTGTGCTATGATATTTCTCTATGACATAAAGTCTTCTCGGTGACTAACTATCCTTGGTGACTCAGTGACTAACTCCTTATTGGTAACTATCCTCTGCTTAACTTGGTACTTGCTACTATTTGGTGCTCAATGTCTTTGATACTCTTCTTTATCGACTATCTACCTTAGTGTATTCTTCATGTGTACCAACTAGATTCATTTACTATCATGACTTTGAAAAAACTAATTAAAAAAAACTATCTTATAGGAGTATCAATCTCCCCCTTTGGCATTAATTGTCATTTTGACAAAAAATTCAAAGTCATCAAAATTTGTACAACTCCTCCTTATATAATACTTCTTATAATACCATATCTCAGTCAAAAATTTTAAAATATTGTGTAACTCCCCCTATACATATACTTATCTCCCTTATGTACTATATCCATGCATATTATATTATCCCCATTTTTTGAGAAATGTGCCAAAACCAAAATTATTGAGTGTTTGGTAGTATACTTATACCTGAGTGAAAATATGAATGTACTTCCTCTATACATCATCTAGGGATGACTCCCAACATCTTTGAGTTTTTGAAGTACAACAATTTGAGCAACAACATCAATTGTCATTCCAATGATGGTGTCTAGTGAACTACCATCAGGGGTGTTTACCAAATCCTTGGCCTTCTTCAAATGGCTTTGCATTGATTCAATGTGGGGAATCAATAGTGCTTGCATCTCTATAAGTTCCATCCCTCTCTTATTCTCTTCTTGTCTTAGTTATTGTTGCATCCCCATCAAGTGTTTGAACCTCAAGTAAGAGACTTGTAAAGAACTAGGATCAGTAGTGACACTTTTTAGTTTCTCAGTCAGCTCGGTCTCAACAGACTCATCTTTCTTCCTTATGTCCTTGGTGAAGTGGGAAATGGAAAATAGTTTCTTAAATATTAAAAGAATATGAGACAATTTAGTCTCAATATCGATAGAGGCCTCAAAAATTTATACCTTATCTACTGCAATGTTGTTTAGAATTGATTCAATCATTTACAGTTCCATCTTCCTTGAATGAACTTTCATCATGTAGTTAGTAGTGACTTAATTTGGATTTCAGACTTGATCCACTAGTCCTACTACTTTACTAATGATATCTTCAGTTTCATCAATAGTGGCATCATGAACCATCTCAAGTATTACATCCTTGACACCTTCCAATACATCAATCTTCTTTCTCTTTTGAAGTACTTTCTTTTGCATGGCCTTAAGTCTCCCCAATTCTACATAGTCAATCATTTCATCAAGGCTCATAGTAGATAGGTCTACATTTGGTAAAATTGTCAGTTGGCACATATATACATGTTTCCTCTTCTTTGATTTCTTCTTCTTTGCTAACATAATTCCACTTGTTGAAATCTTTGGGGAATGTGATGCCTTTAGTCCATCAGATGTTGCCTCGATGGGAATAGTTTCATCTTTTTGCTCCTCTTACTTGTTTACTTCCTTCTTCTTCTCCTATTTCTCCTATGATTTGTTCTCTTCCTTATTTTCCTCTTGTTTCTCCTATGCTTCTGTTGAGCATTGTTTTGACACAAACCAACTTGCTAGGATATTGAGGTTCGATTTCCTCTCTTGAAAGAATAATGGGGTTATTCCCATGGTTCTCTGGGGTCAGGTCACAACCTGCTTGGTTACTCAATTGAAGATAAATGTGATTGTTCACAAGGAGGCCTTTTCTAGTACATTCAAGAAATTAAAATGCAAAACACCTTAGTTCTTTTTGGTATTTTCTATTTTTAAAAAAATGGGGGTTTGATTAATAAAATGCAATTTTGTATTTTCCAAGATGTTAGATTTTCAGAATTTAAAAGATGGAAGAGAGTAGAGAGTAGTGTAATGAGAAATAATAAAATGAATGAAAATGAAATCCTACAGACATAAACCATTTGTAAACCCTTGTGAATTGAATGATGGGAGAGATTTGGAGTAAACCCACAAAGCATAAATTAGACCAAGTCACAATTCACTACCCCACAAACACCAGTGTTTGGAGAGAAGACATATTCACTCGTGCAAGCTATTTAAAATTGATCAAATCATGAAGCCACCAAGTTTTTTCACACCCATGAGGCATATTTATCATTAATCCTAAAGATGATCTCTTCCATGCATTTGTCACAGCAGGGTAAAGAAAACAAAAACAAACTCCAACTAAAGAAATGCAAATTTGAAGCACAATAAACAATAGGCTCTCTAAAAATAATGAATAATGCAAGCATACATTCAATAATTTTTCATAGGTAGTAGAAATTCACACACCATGAATGAAGAACCAAATGTATGTCTTTATTGTATTAAGAACTTGACCCTTTACATTGATTTGTGATTACAATATATAGAGTTTGATCCACAACTCTGAATTCCAAATTTAGGGCATCAGAGAGAAAAATAAATTAAACTAAAACTTTGCTAAAAGGAAAACTACTCTTAACTAATACTAGATAACTTGCATGGATTCTTGAATCCATTCACAATCAGTCTTCCCATGCAAAGAGGGTCAAACTTGCCAAGAAGAAAAGATAAAAGGAGGGTTTCTTTTGAAAACTTGGAGTCTTCTTCTCGTTTCTTAAATTTTTCCTTGGCTTCTTCATCTAGAGTCTCTTCTGGTGGTGGAGACTGGTAAGAGACCCTTAGTCCCTTTAAAAAAAACTCAAGTTAGCCATCAATCTGATCTGGAGTTCAACTGGTGTGCAAAAAATGTGATCTCATTGGAAACACCCAGATTTTTTGGACCATGACCTCACCTCTGAAACTTTTAATGCCCCAAAATTTGTTAAGTGTTAAAAAATCAAAATTATGATCGAAAGTTCAAACTTGTTGGAGGTCAAAAAGGCCAAAATATTTGGAAGGCCAAAAAAATTGGAGGGCCAAAAGGCCAAAAATATTGGAAGGCTGAAAGGCCAAAAAATTGGAGGGCCGAAAGGCCAAAAATCTGGAATCTACATGTCCTAAAGGGGCCGAAAGGATGAAAGGATGAAACACTGAAACCTGTCTTAGGAAATTCTCTTAAGTGCTAGAGATCACTTCTTCAAAATGTTCAGTGGTCCAAGGGGTTAGTTTGGGAATACTTCTAGGTGTGCAGCTCAGAGCTTTTGTATGACCTCCTAAACTTCCTAGAGAGTAGAGAGTAGTTTTAATCCTTGTCATCTCTTCTTTCAAAAAGAATAATTTTTGCAAGGCTTCCTTGGTCCCTACACTTGCCATGATGTCCTTGAATTGTTGGACCGCTTCTTTAGATGGCCGTAAGATATGCTTAGCTTCATCCTGATACAATTCAAGGTCGATCCCTATGAAGAAGACATCTATTTCTTCCACCCATTCTAGGACTTGTTTCTACTTCTCCAGTATGGAAGCTTGACATTTTTCATAAACGCTAATTACCTTGATTATGTGCTTGATCCATGTCTCAAAATTGTCTAGCTCCTCACTTTCATATATCTTTACCAGGATTTGGAAGCACTGTTTATTGATGATCTGTAAATCTTGGAGGGTGGCTCACCATTTTCTTGTCTCAGACTCTAGGCCACCCTCATTTGTCATCAAATCAATTAAATTTGTAGCCTCTATGAGAATAACCCTATATGGTTTGAATACCCGTTTGATGGCACTCTCCCCATACTGCTTAAAATCATCCTTCCAATCTGCACTTGCTATGATGAAGGATGGTGTTAACCCTACTACCAGGTCTGGGGTGTCTCTCTTATCTAACACTTCCTGTAATGAGGCTTCTAGGCAGCTGGGGTCAATAGGACCATTCATTTTGTGAGTGAACTTCTTCAAGGCTTCATTCTATTTTGTCAAGGTTTTTATAGTCTCCTCATCCTTACTCATGAAACCCAGAGCATGTTCAAGCCCTAAGGCTAGTAGTGTCTTTCTCCCCTCCCTAGTGGGTTGCCCCAAATCTACCTCCTCAAATTTATAATCTTCCAAAGTTGATTGTGTTTGAGAGGTGCTGGCAGATGGGACTGCAACCTGTGCCTTCCAGTGCCCCTATTACTTTGGGTGACATAGGACATTGCCCGCACTAGTAATACAATATTTTTTGATGAAAAGCCTTCCCTAAGGTCACTATATCTATATTTTCCTCTTCATCCTCATCTAACTAAGTTTTTATCCTTGACTAGATTTATTTTGTAAACCATGTAGGCTTACTAGATGTGGTGACTGGCTCATATGGGGTAACCTGAACAACTGAATCTAAATTTTGGGACCCTGGAGTCACCTCTTTATCTGGCCCCTCTTCTTTTTCATGTCTTTGTTCCCCTTCATTCCTTTCTCCTCGGTGGTCTTCTTCCTTTTCCCTTTCCTCTTCTGCCTTGTCTCCTTCCTCCATTGCCTCATCTTGTTTTTCCTAGCCTTTGTCTTCCTCTCTTGAGGAACTACTCGAGGCTTCAATATTGATACCAGTCATAAAATTTAAGGTGGTTTTGAAAATTGACATAGCCTCTATGGTTTTTGATCCTCCAGGGGTTAGGATGTGGCAAGTCAAAGGGCTTTATGATGGTGGAGTAGGTGTTGGGAAATTTGGGATTAGAAATGGAAGAGTAGTTGGAGGAGTTTGGAGAAATGGTGGTGGAGTAGGAATAGGAGGTGGAAGAGTAGTTGGTGGAGTAGGAATGTGAAGGGGAATTGTAACAATATTGGTTTATGTTGTATTCTCATCAGTAGTCACCCCTTGGGCGATTGGAGAATCTTGATTCCCGAGTCCTTGATTTGCTTTAGAGCTCTCTCCCACTATGGGCATGTTTGGATTTGGATTAGTGAATTGAGTGCGAGGTGGAGTTAGGGTTACTTGTGGTTGAAAAAGAGAAGGACCACCTGCCTCATACCCAGTTGCATAACCTGGCGTGTCCTGTCCTAGGTCTAAGAAACCTTCCAAACCATCAAAATTTGACATTTGGAACTCATCTGATCCTAGAGCATCCAAGGGGTTATCTTTCTCTTTAGGATCCTCTTAGTGTTTCCTACTAGTCTCCTTTTCTCTCCTTTTCTGAGACCTCATCCTTTTAACTAGAGGGACCTCTTCCTCTTATTCTTCTTGTGGGTCCTCCTATATGGTTTCTAATTGCGGAGTTGGAGAATTTTTCTTCATAATATATGTCTTCTTCCCCTTTCCGGTGGCAGGAGGAGATTGTCCAGAAGTGGAGGGTCCTTCATCTGGTAAAACCTATGTTGGCCCTATGGGAGGATCTAGTTTCCCATTCATTCTTGACTGAGGAGCCTTGGGCCTTAGGTTTGACCCATACTCTACTGCATGTTCATGGATGTATACCATGCTTTTCTTCTGTGGTGGTGCCTTCTTGTATTGTGCCACTATACTTTTCTCTCCACGTTGTTTATCTGCTTACTTGGGTGGATCCATCAATGTTTTTAGGGGTATTGGGCTCATCTTGTATGGCCTCTTAATCCATTCCCTTGTTGTTCTCATCACATGCCTTGCCCATAAATCAATGTCATAATTTCATCCTTATCAACCTCTATGTTCATGATAGGCCTACCATATATCTTGTCATCTATATAAATTCCCTCCAAGACCTCATCTGAATCATGCTCCCAAAATTTTGGGGGAAAAGGAGTCTTTATGACCTCCTTGGCTAGGGTGAGAGTCATTCTACAATAATCCTAGGTCTTGATCTCATGGTCATTTACACAGTTCATCCAGTGATCCTCCAAGTGTGGTTTGTGAAGTTAGAACTTGCCAATAATGTGGTTGTAAGTGCCTACCGGGTCAAAATGAGGTCATACTATCTTGTAAAGATGTAGGGAACATTCATCCCATTCAAAGGCCAAATATTTATAGACCTTCATATACTATAGGGTATATGGTCCCAGTGAGACGGGAAAATCCCGACAGTGCTTCTTCTTGTGTTTTATGTGTTCATATGCATCTGCGAGTTACCAGGCCATATCCAAAATGATTATCCAGTAGGATGGATATCTCAGAAACTTCTTTGGTTTCAAAGTTTATCCTGCTATCTGAATGTAAGTGAAGGTTTTGAATTCTATGTAATAAGCCCCTATGGCCCTCACCTTGGCGGCTGCTTCTTCTGACATTCTTTTTTGCAAAATCACCCTTAATGGATTGGATGATTGCAAAAATAAAGGCATCATTGAATATCATGTAGTCTGGTCTGTCTTCTGACATTTTTTATTTTTTCTATAGTTGAGGGTACACAATGTGAGGCCATGCATTGGGATCATTTAGGTTTCCCGTCTTGATGAGTCCTGGGTAATCTTCCTGTGCTACCAATTAGTACACCACATAAGTACTCATGTAAAAATTGGGTTTGTGTTTCACTTCCACTAGCTATTCATCCAACTTTTCACTTATGATGGTCCCGAATCAATCCTATCCCTGCGGCCTCTAAGTCTTTCTATCAGGAGAATCATCCAATTCTCTCATTGGAATTATTATGGTAACCCATATACTCAGCTTAACATTGTTATGGCTGCCTTGATATCATCTTTCATGTATCCTCTCCTTAAGTCTATCTTATCCACCTTATTTTTGGGGAGAGGTTGCTTGAGGCAGTGGTTATTGACTATTTCATAGGTCTCTTCCCCTTTGTTTCTAAACCACAAGTTTCCCTTCTCTATGAAAAATTCATAGAACTTGTCTATGACTTTGTGGAGGTGGAAGACATCCTCTATGACATCTGGCCTAATATCCAATACCACTTGGCCCTCTGTATTTTGAACCACCCTTTTGTCATAGTCATAATGGTTCGATAGGGTCATGATTAGTTTAGGTGAGGACACAACCACTAGGTGGGATGCTGTGCTGACCAATCCTACTAATACCAGGGAGGTACAATCCTCTGATCTCCCAACTCATTGGCCACACCTTGTCAGGAATTCATCCTAATCTACATTCTCAATATCAGTATCTATGATTTCAATGTGATTCTTGCTAATTTTGGAACGGGGAGTGTTCCCCTTGTATAGGTACTTCATGGGAGACATAGTCATTTTCTCAGCCATTCCTATAATGAAACATGCAAGTATCAGTATTTTATTTGAAGAAAAAATTGAAATAAAGCTGACTAATCTAAGAAAACAAAGGAAAAACTCTCTAAGTAGCCAAGAATGCAAAGTTTCACATTTTCGGCCCTTTCGGGGTTTTGGGTGCCGAAAATGGGTTCAGAGGCAAAAAAGGCTAAAAATATGAAAAGCCATCATTGAAGAGCGAGCTTTGTTGGAATTTTCGACATCCAAAAGTCCAAAGTTTTTGTGGATGCTGAAACTCCAAACAAGCTTACAAACTTTGAAAGTCTGAGATTCTGTTGAGGTGGACACCGATTTCAGGGATTCAGACTTGTCAAAATTTTGGACCTTTTAGAGGTCTGAAAGGATGAAAAGGTTGAATATCTAGAATGGCACTTGGACTCTGAAAGTCCAAGATCTTACTGAAGAGGACAACACTTTTGGGGATTCAGATGTGTCATCATTTCGAACCTTTCAGAGGTCCAAAAGGCCAACAAGGTCGAATCTCCAAAATGACACAGACTCCCAACCTAACCTAGTTTTTGGCCTTTTGGAGGCCAAAAACCTATGAAAAAGGTCACAACCGAAAGAAAATGAGAACCCTACACCAAAAACTAGAAAAAGGAAGACCTAAATCAACCAGGAGGGACTTCCCTGCGAACATTGAAGGTGCTAGAAGGTCTTGAGAGACCAGGGGAGAGGGAAGCCTACACACCCTAGGCCGAACAAGCACTAGGAATGAAAACCCTAAAACCTAAACCATGAAGAGGAAAAAACTATGGGGAAACGAAGAAGGAACCTACCTTGAATGAGCTAGGAGTGAGGGAGGATGACACAATGGAGCTTGGAGGCATGGGGCAACCAGTCTTAGGATCGAGGGAAAAAAATGGCGAAGTCGTGAGCTGTCAAGAAGTTGGAATAAAAAATGGTGAAGTGAGATAGATTAGGACCCTTTTGGCCATTTATAGCCCGCGAGGCTTACATCAGCACTTTCAGTGTTTCGAGGTCCAAAACACTGAAAGTTGAGAGGTAGAAACCTTCAACCTTTCATTGTTTTTAGAGGCTGAAAACACTGAAAGGGTCAACTTTTGACCTTTCAGTAATTTTGGTATTTCAGAGTACTATGGTCCTCTAAAGGGCCAAAAGGGACCAAAGGCCAAAAAAAGGTGTCTCCTTTTGTTTTATCATGCTAACACCCTTTCTTTTAAGACTGACCAGGCAAGGAATCAAGGGGGCAGACAAGACCAAAAGCCAAAAGACACAAATAAGGGGGGTCCCTGTGGTCAGAGGACCAAAAAATGGGGTGTGTGTTGTGGACCAAAAACAAATAGTCCCATAAAAAGGAGGAATGACCAAGGTATTTCTTCATCATCAATACTCTTCTGGAATGTATCTTTACAGTAGAACAAAACCAAGAGGTGTTGGTGTTGAAAATATTTCAATGACTTCCAATCCAAGGTCTTCTGCTGGTTTCCCAGTGTGTGTTCATGTGTATTCATTTCTTGACCCTTGATTGTGGTAACTGAAATTTTTCCTAGCTACTCCCAACCTTTTCCAAGTAGACCAGGCTTTCCCAAAAAGAGATTTGTTTCCAGTCAGGCGTTCATAGCCCCAACAAAGCTTTCCCCAAATCCCAAGTATAACCTTTCTCTACTATTGGTTGGGTGTTCATAGCCCTGGTAGAGGTTGTCATAGTCACCCAATTTTGGTCTATCTGCTAGGCTGTAGGTTTCCTTCTTTTGAGAGTTCTATCTTTGGATAGTCCTTTTATTTCTTTTGCATGCTTTTGAAATGTGTCAAACCTCAAATGTTCATGTACTCCATGTGTTCAGGTCTATAAATTTTTTTATTTTAAATTTTAAATTTTAATTTTTTTTATTTTTTCATCTGAGAAATGATTAGGGTGTGTCACCTAGATCTCACACTTGTGACCTCCTTGGGGCACTTTTCTTTTGTGTGCTTCTTTTTCTCTCTCTCTTCAGCTTTTTTTTTATTATTATTGCCTTTGCATTAATTTCAGACTTGAGTTTTGGGACCGGTGGGTACCCAAATCCAGGCACTCATGATGGTTGCAATTGACAAACACCCAAGACACCAACACTCTTGGGCATCATCTCTTAGTGTGCTCTATGATCAGGACGACCAAGATTTGAACTCCTTCTTGTCTGTCAATGATAATTATCACCACTTTACCTTTTGGGAGTGTCCCTTGTGTTGTATGTATATTTAGAGAATTTGACTAAGAAATACCCCTGCTCTGATCTACAGACTACCTTGGAATGGATCCAAAACAAATTGACCCAAAATGATGAAATGAGCCCCAAAAAAAAGGAAAAAACCACCACGAATGGGAGAAAGGAC
Source organism: Thuja plicata (assembly GCA_018584345.1). Taxonomy (NCBI): domain Eukaryota; kingdom Viridiplantae; phylum Streptophyta; class Pinopsida; order Cupressales; family Cupressaceae; genus Thuja; species Thuja plicata. Next base: position 758,052 of record MU223672.1, read on the forward strand.
TGATGGAAAGGGCAACAAAAAAAGAAAAAAGAAAGGAAACAAAGAAGCAAAAAAAAGGGGACTATGGTACAAGGGATGGAAGGCAATCCCTCTTAGGATCCAAAGTAATGTTTGATGAATTTCCCATTGACTGGAAATGGGGTCAACTCTCCATTCAAAGTGTTGATCCTAAAGTTGTTTTCCCCCAGGATCTCTGATATATGGTAAGGGCCTATCCATAGTCTTTGGAACTTGGTGTGGCTGTCCAGCTTTTCTTTTGCCTTATCCCACATGAGGACAAGGTCAAAGATCCTGAAGCCTTTAATGGTAGATCTCTTATCAAACCACCTCTTGACTACAAATTGATGCTTTGATACATGCTCCTGAGCCAATGTTCGCTTCTCCTCTAGGTTAAGGATATTCATGAGCTTGACTTGTACTCGATCTTCTCCTCCCACATATTGGTCCATGAATCTCAGGATTGGGATTTTTAAGTTCATGGGGAATACCGGTTGTAAGCCATAGACTAGTTAGTATGGATACATCCCTAGATCATTTTTTATCCTTATGCAATCAGTCCACAATGCATATTTCATTTGTGTGTGCCAATCCCTAGGGTTGTCTTCCAAGAGGTGTTTGATGACTATTGTTAAGTCCTTGTTTGTAGACTCTGCTATGCCATTTCCTTGTGGATAATAATTTGATGAGAACTTGAGGATTACCTAGTTTTTGAAGGCCCATTGTGTGAGTGAGGTAGAAGAAAAGGAGGGAGCATTGTCACATACCAGATAAAATGGCATCCCAAACCTGGTTATGATGCACCCCTCCAAGAATTTGGTCATGACCTTTGTAGTATAATTCTTTAGTGCTTGAGCCTCTGTCTAGCATGTGCAGTAGTCAGTAGCTGTCAAAATAAACTTGTGTCCTGCACATGAAGGGGGGTTAATCATTCTAACAAAATCCAAGCCCCATTGGGAAAATGGATGTATCTCGTATACTAGTTGTAAGGGCATTGCGGGGTTTCTCTCTCGAGTTGCACTACTTTGGAAAGTGTGGCAAGACCTCACATGTTCGCTGGTGTCCCTGAATATTGTAGGCTAGAAATATCCTACCCTTAAGATTTGGTGGGAAGTTGCATCAGCTGACCCATGTCCTATTCTATATTTGTCATGGAAATTTTCTAGGATCTACTTTCCCCGAGTCTATCCAATCACCTTAAGTATAGACCCTCATAATTGCATTTATACAATTGTCTATTCTTCAACATGTAGGAGCTGGTTTTGATTCTCAAGGCTCTTCTCTGGGAACCACTCATCTCCTCTGGGAAATGATTTTGCAATAGATAATACACTATGTCTTGATACCATACATCACTGATCATGCCTTGATCAGTGTAGGTTTGGCAGACTAGACCTTCTTCAACCTCAAAGATCAGCTTCATCAGGCCTTGGCCCCTTACTAGTTTTATTGGTTGGATTTCAAGGTCAAACTCTTGGAGGATTTCCATCCATTTTCCTCTCCTCTCTCCCAGCTTATTCTGCATCAAAACAGATTTTATGGCTGCATCTGGAACTATCCCAATGACTTTACTTTTCAAGATGTAATGTCTAAACTTTTTCACTGCTTTGACAAGATCAAATGACTGTTTATCCAGGTTTGGGTATCTGAGCTCAACGTCTTTGAAAGGGAAACTCATGAAATTTATGGGTCTCTCTTTCTTCACTATTCTTCTTCTATGTGAGGATGCCCGCACATGAGTTCTCAGATGCAAAAGAGTAAACCTTTAAAGGAATAGTGTAGTCTGGGCTGACTAGGACTGGTACCATAGTGATGAAATTTTTAATCTCCTCAAAGGATTTCTTGGCTAAGAGAGCCCATTCAATATTAGCATCTTTCTTGAGCATGTCGTTCAATGGTTTCACTATCTCTACGAAACCACTAATGGACTTCCTTACAAAGTTGATCTTCCCAAAGAAATATTTTAGTTCTTTGTGGCTATGCGGTGCCATCAACTTTAGAATGGCCTCTACCCTTTCTGGATCTATGGCTATCCCCTTCTCAGAGATGATATGTCCCAATAGTTTTCCTTTAGTTACCCCAAATATACATTTATTGGGATTGAGGGAAATCCTAAACTTCGTACTCCTTTGAAGGCATTTTCTGAGGTCATTTAAGTGGTCATCTCTTTGTTTTGAGAAAACTATGAGATCATCCATGTATATGATAATGCACCTCCTGACTAGTCCTTTGGAAGCTATGTCCATTTCCCCCTGAAAAGTGGCCCCAGTGTTAATCAGTCTGAAAGGCATCCGGCGATAGGCGAAGGTTCCCTATTTGGTTGTGAAGGTCATTTTTATCATGTCCTCTTCCTACACCATCACCTAGTTGTAACCCGAGTAACCATCTAGAAATGACATCATTTGAGACCCTCTGACCTTTTTCAGCACTTTGTCGAGAGATGAGAGTGGGTAATTTTCCTTCTAAGAAGACTTGTTAAGGTTCTGAAAATCCATGCACAATCTAATCTCTTGATTTTTCTTTCTTATGGGTACCAGGTTTGCAACCCAAGTAGAATGCTAGATTGGAAAGATGATTCTAGCATTGAGCAACTTCTGAACTTCTCTTTGAATTAAGGGTTCCATAGTAGGGTTCATATGCCTCTTTCATCTCTTGAAATTCTTGGAGTCAAGTTTTAGAGGGATGTTGTGCACTATGACTGAGGTGTCATATGTTTTCAATTCTTCATAGCTCTGTGCTATGACATCTTGATATTCCGTGAGGAGCTGGACCATTTTCTCCTTCTCTTCTTTGGTTCCTACCTTTCTGATGTGGACCTCCCAAAGTTCCTGTTCTGTGCCAAGATTGTATGTATCCCATTCTTTACCATCAGGTGTTACATCTGGGCGTCTCCTTACTGCAATCTTGTCACTGTCAAAAATCCTCTCTAGTTCTCCCATCACTTTGGGTATGGTGTTAGTCCTCAGATTTATGACACCCTGATCATCAAGATCTTTGGGTTCAACTTCTTCTTCACCTTCCTTTTCCTCGTCTATGATCTATTTTTTGAACACACCGAAACACATGATAAACTCCAAGTTGTACTGATCATCTTGGAAGACTTTAAAATTAGTGACATTGTCTAGAATGGTCGGGGCTGCGACAAGTTCAACTGAGAATTTATTTAGCTTGGATTTATTCATTGGATGTAATGAACTGGCCGAAATGGCTAAGATGTTGGCAACAACATTTTTTCTTCTTGGGATGGTTTTGATGTTGAAAGTGTCAAAGTTATTGATCAGGTCCCATGCTCTATTTTGGTAGGTTGTGAGCCTCTCATCATTGCAAGTATACTGACTACGAATCTTCTTGACAACCAATTGTGAGTCCCCTTCCACTTTCAGGATTTTTATTCCCTTTTTGTGGGCCAGGAGAAGCCCATGGACTAGTGCTTCATATTCTGCGACATTGTTAGTGCACATAAATTGTAACCTATAAGCAGCATAGAAAGACTTACCTCTTGGGTTTATCAATTTGATCCCTGCACCTACTCCTTGTTTACATTTGGAACCTTCAAAGTGAAATTTCCATATCTAGGGTTGCTTAGTAGGTCTAGACTTAGCTGATTTTCTCTTGGGAGAGCCCTTGGTTTTTATTTTCTACCCCTTTTCTCCATCACTGTCAGAAGAGGTTAATTCTCCCGCATTTTGGGTATGTATGGGTTTGGGGGTCTTAGCACTTTCACCACCTTTGTCTTCTAGCATTCCTATGTAATGGGTACATGATTCATCATCAGAGGTACTCTAGTCACTAAGTGTGTTCAAAGCACTACTTTTGTCATCAGAATCTGACCCACTGTCTTGGTTCTAATGTGAAGTGTTTGTAGGCACTGGGCTATCTATTTTTGGTAGGGTGTTTCTTTTGTCCTCGATCTTAAGGATGTCCTATTTTATTTTTGGTGTTTCTGATAGCTTACTTGGTAAGGTGATCTGGGTCAATACCTGTGATAACGCTTCCTGGGAACTTGGGCATGTGAACTCAGAATGGATAGCCTGGTGTAGTTGGCAGTACCCCGGTAGTAACAAGATGTTAGGGTCTCCGTCCTGACCCAAGTGTTGTAAGATATTTGTCATGCTATTGATGAAGTGTTGGAAGATATCATCATTGATATCTAATTCTAAGAGACCTAGAATGGGGCTATGGTCTGATTCTAGGCCTTCTCAGATTTGGAACATGAGGATGTCATCCATCTGATAAGTGCCCAAGTCTATCTGGGTGAACATGAATTCATTTGGGGCATTATAAACAGTGATCATCTTTCTCAATTTAGGCTCTGCATCTATCTTGATCTAGTTATTCAAACCTCTCCATGGTAGCCACAGGGGTGAAATATATGGAGAGCCACCCTCTCAAGCACTTGGTCCATTCTCTACTTAACAACATTCCATAAGTTTTAGGTTTGTCCACTATATGCACATCAATGCATTCTTTTATTCTGAGATCTGCAACCAATTGAATGTGTACATCTTTGAGCACACCAATCACCTTGAACTCAGTCTTATCCAGTTGTATGACTACTCAGTTTCTTACTTGGGGTGTCATTCCCAACTTTTGGCAGATTTACAGGGGCATGACGTTGCAAGAAGCTCTTGAATCAATCAGGCAGTTGTGTAGGTTCTTTCCAAACATCTATAAACTGAGTAAGAATGGTGGGACCTCCATCATATCCTAGAGCATTGCAGGGAAAGCCTTAGATGTGTTGATACTAGATGTAGGTGTCCTTGTATTTCTGTTTGATGAGCTAGGTTTTGAGTGGTCCAGAGTGTTAGGAATAAGGTGTCTCAACCTTGTATATTTCCTTACATTTGATATTATTTGTTTTGTAATTAATTATTTGCAAATAATGTATTTAAGTTTGATATTCATTCTATCATTTAGTTGAGTGGACATGTTGTGTTTTCACTCCACTTAGAAGATGACAAGGATTATCAAACTTGGTCTAGGTAGATCTAGGCAACCCATTCTATGGTAGAGGTTATTTTCCAAATGTTAGCACTTTGGACAATGTGTAAGGTAATCATGACTGAAACGGTTATGACAGATTCCTATGACGGTCATTAATATTTGTAAGAGCTAATTATGAAAGATTTGATGATGGGTGAAGACATGCAAGACATGTGACAACTGATCATGTTGAGTACTGTACACTGTTGTACAACGTGTGGGGTAGGTTCCTATTTTTCTAGAGAATGGTAAACCCTAATAAAGTTACCTTTGGAAGTTTCCCTAAAAAGGGAAGCACATGATATAAGCATTTTTAGGGTTGAAAATCGCTGAGTGAAGTCAGTGTATTATTGGAATGTTGTTATGTTTCCGAATTTGTCTTCAAGTGTCGATTATCACCTGAAAGAAATTGCGTTGCAAGTGCATTATAAACAATGATAATTTTGATTAATACATTGTGCAAGTTTTGGAGTGCTAGGTTTTTTACCAAAAGGTTTTCCTTAGGGTAAATCATTGTGTTATTCTCTTTTTTCTATGTATGCATTTTATTGTATTATCATTCTATAATTGATAAGGGTTAAATCTGAATTTGCACAATCCTCTTCTCAAGAGTTTAGCATAGGGAGCTATTTTCCACACACTTAGTTTCCTTTCAGAGAGATCTTAGAAGAGCCTCTTTCTAAGATGGGCAGCCTTATAGTAATTCAAACATAGATATGTTTGCTTTATTTTTCTTCAGTTCCTCAACTACACTGTATTTATCACCTAACCAGGCCACACCTCTGTAGCTAGCATATGTACTCACTGTAGGGGGTGTGGGACCATTCAGGCCTTTAGGAGGCATGGGATTGTTACCAGCCTAAGGATCTGGTGGGGTTGGTTGTTTGCTTGGGGGGATACCGTCGGTGAGGGGTTCTTTTCTACTTGGAAGGTTGTATTAATTTAATTGATCATTCTAGAAGGCATGTACTTCATAATATTCAAGCTCATTATATCTCTTGAAGGGAAACATGAACTCATCTTCTCCTGTAAAAGAATCCAATCATTCCTCCTATCTAGACTCATAGGAATCGAACACCATGGCATTAAATTACATCGAGAGATCCTCTGAATTTTGGATGCAATGATCACGAGATTTTTTCACATATCCATCATTGCCTTGGTGTGGATTTGGAGCCCCAAAAAAAATTATCCTCTGAAGCTGCATAAGCATTGGCATTGTCTGCTAGGATGCTGCCATTATTGGGTCTAGTGTTCCATGGCCAGCTTGGCCTTTGTTGCCATAACTACTTCTCTTGTGTATTGTTGTTATTGTATGTATTGAAGCCTCACTTTGGATTTTGGGGGTATGTATTCGAACCAGTAGATGTCCATTAATATGCACCTTGATTTTGGGATGGATTTAACTTCATCTAGGTGAGCTTGTTGGTGAGTTGTGATAAGGTCTTCTTCATGGAGTCTAGCTTGGAGGCCATGAGGGTATTAGGCTCTTCTTGGGGTATAACTATTTGTTCCAAAAATGCTATTTTGTGGGCCTCATAACCCGCATAAGTAATAGATGGGGGTACGACTACAAATGGTTACACTAGAATGGGATTCAACATAGGTGTGTGAGTGGCCAGAGCTTGATTTCTTGCTGCAAATGGATGTGGGACAGCAAGGTTGTTCATGGTAGGCACTGCCGTATAACTCCCTTCTTGTGGGTCCATCTGCTAGGTGAATGTGATGGCTTCATTGTACACATTTTCCATTGTGTCCATATCTACTGGGGGAATCCTCCTTAGAAATATTGAGGTGAAAGGATCCAAATCCTTCAAATAAACTTGTATGACAGCCTCATCTGGTATGGTGTAAGGAGCTTCCAACTTTTGATGAATTTTGTGAAAACGATGATTGAACATAGTGATGGGTTCCTTAGGTTCTTTCCTCATTGTGATGAACTAGTGATGTGTTGTGGTAGGATCCATGGTTTCAAATTTGTTCCATGCAGAGATAGACCCTCATGGTAAATTTAGGTACCAATTATATGTTAACTCTCCCAAAGTGTATGTGAATAGATGAAAAACAACGTCTTGGTGGGCAATCTCTTTACAGTTACAAATTTCCTTGAAGGCATGGATGTGTTCTTCTACTGTCCTTGATTTTCCATATATGAGTCAGGTGCAAACATTCTCTGGATTTTTGGGTAACTCATGGAGCTGCCCAACAAAATTTAGAGGTGAGCTGGTTGCGTTGGAAAAAAAAAGGCCATCGGACGTAGCTGTTGCAAATTCTGATTTTGCATGTTCTAATTTTGATCTATGGTTGTTGTAACACCCCAAAATTGGCATCTTGGAACCCTAACCAATTTTGTTGCATTTGTCATTCTTCTAAATCATCAAAGTCCTATTGTACAAGGCAATTCTGAGTTTTAACTGACTCTACTCGACCTGAGTGTCAAATGCAGAAAATCCTAAATCTATATTAATCATACATCATATTTAATTCCTAAATATCTATTTGGCTAAACAAATCCTATGATC